>PVIH01005852.1:0-118454 GCA_004025045.1 Sigmodon hispidus
TGCTGGGAATTGAACTCAGGACCTCTGGAAGAACAGTCAGTGCTCTTAACCTCTGAGCCATCTCTCCGGCCCCCTTTTCCTCTTTTCTTAAATTAAAAAATAAATTATATAAATGATTGTTGTGAGGTGTCTTTCTGTATGCTGTGAATACTATTGGTTAATAAAGGAACTGTTCTGGCCTATGGCAACACAGCTTAGAGGTAGGCAGGAATTGCCAGCATAGATAAAGAGGAAAGAAGAAAGAATCACATGGAGATTCTGTGAGCTGCTGCCCAAGAGAGCAAGATATAATGGAACACAGGTAAAAACACTAGCCACATGGCAAGACATATATTAATAGAAATGGATTAAGTTGTAAGAGCTAGCTGGTAATGAGCCTAAGTCATAAGCCAAATATTCTGTAATTAATATAAGCCTTTGTGTAATTATTTGGGGGCTAAGTGGCTGTGGGCGGGTCTGGACCTTGGGGCTAAGTCAGGCACAAAACTTCTGACTGCAATTATTGTTGTATATGTGCATGCATGCCACAATACATGTGTGGAGGATGAAGAACAATTTTGTGGAGCCCATTCTCTGCTCCTACTTCTAGCTGATTTTCCTGTTTAGCCATCTCACTGGTGCTCTGAGGCTCATTTCTTTCTCTGGCCTAAATGAAATCCTTGGCCTACTTCTAAAGCTTTTCTGGTCATTTTCAAAAAACTGAAAATGTTTGGTTTCTTAAATCACAGCCACAACCATGGCTTTATTTCTGTAATGAAGCTAACGAATGAAAAATGAGGACATGATCACTCTTAGGCATGCTTCAGGAAAAGGTTTTGTTATTGTAGATATGAGAGAGAGAATAGTCAGAGGCATCTGGAAGAGTCCAGAATAAACATGGCCAACAGAATAGATGAGGCCATGAGCATGTAGAGGGGAGAGAAACAGGAGCAAGAGAGGAGACCAGGAGATGAAGAAACAAGAGAATGAGGGCAAAGAGAGAAGGAAAACCAAGAGTGTGTGGCCAAATGACTGGGTTATATAGAAATCAGAAGCTGGTGGAGGGCCAGTGAAGCTGAGGGACTGACGAGGTTTAGGTTAGGGGACAGTGTGAGAAGTTCTGAGAGAAGCCAGGACTCTGTAACAAGTGCATGGATGCTGGGTGAGCCTGGCTGCTGGCCGTGTCCATTTTAAGATGTTAATAGGCACCTCAGCCAACTGTCCTAAGTTTCTATAGAACGTAACTGTAGCCAGAAGTTTCTGGCCCACGCTAGTCCCAAGGTGCCACTGCTGCTTGGTCCCAAATAATCACACAACAGCTTATATGAATTGCAAGCTGATTGGTCCGTGCTCAGGCTTATTACTTGCTAACTTTTATACATTAAGTTAACTCATATTTCTATTTAGGTTTAGCCATGTGGCTTGGTACCTTTTCTCAGAGCAGCATCTCATCCTGCTTTCTCTGTATCTTGGTGTCATCCCTCTTGGTCTCTTCTTCTGTCTTCACAGAAATCTCCTACTCTACTAGTCCCGTCTATATTTCCTACTGGCCAATCAGCATTTTATTAAACCAATACGAGCAACAAATCTTTACAGTGTACAAGAGTATTATCCCACAGCACCTAACACTATGAACCCTGGTACAGTGGTTAAGATGCACAGGTTAGCCGATGAATCCCTCCCCCAGCAGAGCAGAGTTGTCACACCCTGTAAACCGGAGCAAAACTGTAACAACTTCTCTGGGGAGGCCCTCCCCTGCCAGAGCAGAGTTGCTAACAGTGGGGAAGCCTTTCCCTGAAGCAGGGCTGTAAGCTACTACCTATGCTTACTGTGTTCAAGGGCTCCCAACTGCTTTAATACCTTTTCATCAAGCTGTAACACCCAGTATTCATTGGCTCCCTTTCCATTGAGCTGTTACACTCAGTATTGGTTGGTTTCCAACTGCCTAAATACTTTTCCTTTTGTGTTGCAGTGCTCAGTATGCCTGGGCTCCTGACTGCCAGGATCTCTTTCCATCTGAGTTGCACAAATACCTACAAGCTGGTCAATGAATTCAGGGCATTCTCAAATCATTCCCAAACTGTTTGGCCAAGGCATCCTTATGAGATTGAGGTCAGAGGGCAGTTTTGCTATCAGGGCAGCCTGGCTCCTTGTTTGAGGATCATGGCTCCTTTATCAAGGAAAAATGATCTCAATAGTACCTGAATTCCTCTAGATATATCGTAACTCTAAAGATGGCTAATAATAACCGTACCCTGCTATTGGGGAAACTAAAGTACAGCAGCACTGAGTGAGCAGCCAGGAGGATCTTTTCTTGCTGGGAACCTTTGTCCTGGGTCCGTGTCCCCACCCGGAACACAGAATAAACACGAACCGGAAGTGCACTCCGCCGCTGTCCCGGCGTGTCTGTAGGGAGGGTGGGAGAGAGCGACTGTGCAAGCAGAGGGGGAGTGCGCGAAGATGGCGGCCTTCTCCGGTGCGTGGTGGGGTGCTGAGGGGTTCTGAGCGGCTGGCCTCGGCCCTCGGGGAACTGGTGGGGAGCACTGTTGTGGCAGTGGGGGTGGCGGGAGGCTAGAGAGATGCTGCCCTCCGGGGATCCGCGCTGTGGGGGAGGGGTGGCCGGTTCCCCCCCCCCCCCCCCGGCCCCGCGCGGGTTAGACCCCAGAATCTTCCTTCGCCCTGAAGCTTTTTCTTCCACCATTCTGCCCGGGGCCTGGGCGTCTGCGCTCGTGGAGCTCGGCCTCCTGTGTCTTTGACGTGGCAGTGACTCTTTACGGACCTTTTTGTGCCTCCCCGGCACGTCTGGTCCCAGCCAGGCCAAGCAGAAACTAGCATGGGGAGGGGGACAGTTTGAGGGAAAGGATCATTGTGTTTGGGGTCCCCCTCCACACACAAATTTTTTTCAAGAATAAGACTACCAAGAATAAATCTAACCATTTGCTGAACAGCACGCTGTGAGGGTTAGTTAACGTTGAATGTCAAAGCTAAAGGGAAAGATTTTTTTTTTTCCCCTCATGGACACACTACCTATAACTTTTGAGAATTAGTTACTCGCTTTTTGACGCCAAACAGAATTTGAGATGGGGCATTGAACATACCAGTTGATGTTTCTCACTTTCCCAATCAACCTTTCTTTATGGACCCACAGTTTTGTAAAGTTCCAACCAGCCTGAAATATTTTATACCAAATATGATCCATATACGTGTGTGTGTGTACATATACACCCATATATATGTGTACTTGTTTATATGGCAGTGAATTAGACGTGCTATCTTTCCATGCTATTAACTTATTTAAATGATTTTACTATTATTTGCTTTCTCCACTTTCTCCTGTAAGAATATCAGGCATTCCAAATCTCAGGCTGCAGGGGAAAGCATTTCTGTTTAAAGTCAAGTCTCTCAAGAGAAATTCTCTCACTTTAACACAATTTTAGATCAGAAATCTGTCAGGAAGTTGTAGGCACACATCTTTGGGGGGGAAAAGGTCTAAAATTTGTTGAAAGCAATCCATAGTGGCTGCTTATAAAAGTCTTGCAAGTAGCTTGGGTTTGCAGTATTCCATACATAGCCATATCAAGGCCATCACTTTCTTTTTTATTTATATTTTGGTGGTACAGGTCTACTTGCTGGAGTTGATCCTCTCCTACCATGTGGGGCCAGAGGCTTGAACTCAGGTCTTCAGGTTTGGTGGCAAATGCCTTAAGCCTCAGAGCCTGGACCATTGCTCCCCTCTTCCCCCAGTAGTTTGCCTTCTGAGAGACAAGCTAGGACTAGACTCTCAGGCACAGTTGGGTGGCTCAGTCTAGTTGTTCACCTGTAGGGCTTAATTAGTTTATCTGTGGAAGAGAAGGTTAAGTAATCTACCTAACTATAACTACTTCTGTTTGGGGAATGATAAAATGACAGAACACTCAGGAACTGCCCACTCTATCCATTTATGGTTGGCCTTTATGCAGAATTATTTAAATAGACATTTAGCATAGATCTTCATCTGACAGTTCCCATTGTTCAGGTTTTCTGTACTGGCAAGTCTGTCCCCCTCCATCAGCTAATCAAAATTTAGAGAACTTAGAGAAATGAATTCCTCCTTAAAGCAAAGTTGTTACTGTGAAAACACTTTCCATCCCCTTCGTGCTGTGCAGTGTGATGGTGGCTGAGAGGCTGTAAACTTCAGAAGGACCCTGATATTAAGGTTGAGGAGAATGTGATAGACTCTGAAGTTCATGACCAAAAGTTACTCCTATACTTAGGAATTTCTGATTTACTCAAACTTTTTAAGTTTTTTGTTGAAACATAGTATTTGTATGTAGTTATAAGGTACAGTGTGAAGCTTTGATCCTAAATATGCCTTATAATAATCAGTGCAGGAAAAATAACATGACCATTACCTTAAACTTGTCAAATCTCTATAGTAAGGATATTTAAAAAAAACTTCTAGTCTGAGACACAGTGCCTTATGAGCAGAGTTTTGATTATGGCTGCCATGAAATGTGGGCTGTTCATTTTTTCTGAGATCCTACGGGGCATTCAGATGGTCTTGGACTAGCCAGGACATAGAACTGCTACACTATCACCTGGTGAAACTGGAGATACAGGGCTAGGAATCTAACTATCAGATTTTTACTCCTTCGTTAAGAGCTGAACAAGCGATGGTGGCTACCATGTGCTAATGGCACTGTGCCAGAGCTATCACAGTAGTACCTCACATTTTCCTATCCCCTACAAGGTGGGTATGACAAGTCCCATTTTCTACAGAGAAAACTGATTTATAGTTTTGTCCCAAGGTCTTATTTCTGTAAATGGAACTTTGCAATGAACTCAAGTCTGTCTTCAGAACTCAACACTTTCAGCAATACTATACAAAGGTCCATAGAAGAGCCCCACTTCAAAGCCTTCCCCCAGTTCTATGAAAACAGCTTTAAGAAAATATGATTTAGTAATAGATTTGATTATTAAAATGGCTTTTTGTTTTCAGAGATGGGTGTTATGCCTGAGATTGCACAAGCTGTAGAAGAGATGGATTGGCTGTAAGTATATAGAACTCAAATGCATTTGTGACAGTATCTTTTCTAAAGTGTGTATTCAGAAGTTTCTGTCCCACTAGAAACTCTCAAATACCCAGCAGCCATTTCCCAAGTAATTGATGTGAAAGCTTAATATAGTAAATGCTAGGCCAGAGCATATTACTAACTAGCTCTTAAATTAACCTATAATTCTTACCTGTTTAGCTATGTAGTTTGGTACTTTTGCTCAGTCCAGCATTCTCATCTTGCTTCCTCTGTATCTGTCTGTTGTCTCTTCCTCTGCCTTTCCTCTTCCCAGAATTCTCCTAGTCTGATTGCCCAGCCTATACTTCCTGCCTGGCTACTGACCAGTCAGTGTTTTACTAAACCAATACCAGTGACAAATCTTCACACTGTACAAAAGCCTCGTCCCACAATTGTGCACAGTAATTTTTATTTAATGATGTCTATGTAGCTGAGTAAGTGAAATTTAGTTTCTAGTGATTTCTTATAGAATGCTCCTTTGAACTTTTAATTTTATCTGGAAAAAAATGGTTGGATTCCCACATGTTTCTTAGGTTGATTTAATGTGACTTAAATAGCCTAGATAATTCTCTATTTTTAACTAACTACAGTTCTTCAAATATGATTTTTTTAGTCTACCAACTGATATCCAGGCAGAATCTATCCCATTGATCCTAGGAGGAGGCGATGTGCTTATGGTATGTTTACATTTAGAAGGTGGTTGGGTTGGGGCACACATGTGTGACCCACTTTAAGAGATCTCAGAAGTTTAACTCTGAAATTGTTCTACCAAATTAATTTTATTCATTCACCAGCATTTATAACACATATACTATGGTCAGCATATTCTATAGAAGCTGTGGGAATAGGGGTGGGGTGACCTTTCAGTTTTTTATTTCAGGACAGTGGTGGGTGGTAGCATAAAATATAGCTGGGATAGTGGTATCACTTGGAGTACATTGAAAAATATGCATTTAGTCAGATTGGGTTCTTTCTCAAGATATATAATTTGAATATTTGCTGGCAGTGGGAAATATGAAAAATTGCAAGTAGGTGTAGGTTAGAATTACAGTTCAATGAATACCAATTGTATAGAAGATTATAATATAGATTGGTAGGGTCAGATACTCTTGAGATACTCTTAAGAATTAGATTAAAATGACAAGGGCTGTGGTTGGTGGTGGAAATGGGAAAGGGTAGAAGAAGACAGAGTCTTAATGACTCAGGAGAGGACACCTGATTGACAAGAACCAGTACTGCCTGAGGCAGTGATCGTGAAGCACTAGAAGTAAAGTGTTACTAGATTTCTACATGGTATTATGCTGAGTTTAATCTCTTAAACACAATTTAAACTACAATTAATTTCCCCCCATTCAGGCCGCAGAAACAGGAAGTGGAAAAACTGGTGTAAGTAATACATTTAAATTTAATTAAAACCTAAATTTAAAGTATATTTGAACAGTATAGATTTTATAATATTTAATTAAAACAGCCCCCTTCAATATGTCAGTGTTACTATTGCTGTGATGAAACACCAAGAGCAAAAGCAATTTGGGAAAGGAAGAGCTTACAGATCCTAAATCACAGTTCATTGAGGGAAGCCCACGTAGGAACTCAAACCTGGCAGAATCCTGGAAGCAGGATTTGATGTAGAGGTCATGGAGTAGTCCTGCTTGCTGGCTTGTTCATCATGGCTTGCTCAGCCTGCTTTTTTTTAAACCCAGAGCTACCAGCTTGGGAGGCTCCACCCACAATGGACTGAGCCCTTCCATCTCACTAATTTTGAAAATGTTTCACAGGTCTGCCTACAGCCTGATCTTACGAAAGCTGAGATTCCCTCTCTTCAATAGCTTATTTCAAGTTGACATAAAACTGGCCAGCACAACCATTCAGAGTAATATTTCTCTTGTTGGTAAACTGAAATTCTGTAACAAGTATAAGTATGTTTTAAGAGCATAGTTTTAAAGAGCTCTTACAGAAAGGGGCACAGTTTCTGTAATGTTTACAGGCATTTCAGAATTTTAATGCTCTTAAAATGAAAAGATTGCATCCAGAAAATGCACCTGCTGTTGGCCTAGGCTAGAGAAGCAGTCTGGGTAAATGGTATGTGTGTGCCTTGCATTATGTTCATTCTGGAGTTCCTCACTGTATCTTCCAGGACATCAGCTGGCTTCTGTCTGTCCACTCTTGATTGTCTGATCAGTATTTAGGTTTGGATAAATGAAATAGGAGCAGTCCTCTGAGTAATTTCTAATGTGCTTGCGTGGCCTTGGCCACTACTGACTACTGCCATCAGTAGCTGACTGCTAACATAGAAAATGTTTCTCTGACAGGCGTTTAGTATTCCAGTTATCCAGATAGTGTATGAGACCCTGAAAGACCAACAGGAAGGAAAGAAAGGGAAAACAACTATTAAAACTGGTGCTTCAGGTAATTATTATATTGATATTTTCTTTTTTGTAAATTAGTCATTTTCTTGTTTGTTAGTTTGAGTTTAGGGTATTTATTTTAATGCCCATGTATACAGCACAGGATTGCAGTGTTGTGTCCTGGAAACAAGGAAAACAGTGACATTTATGACCTAATTGGTGAATTGTCTGTCCTACAGTAGGAACAGTACTTCTCTTGAGAACACACTGGTGTTTGGAATTTACCTTTAGTTGTTTATGTGTTTTTCTTACCCATGTGTAACTGTGTAGGCTTCAGACTGAGGATGAATTGGTACATTGTGCAAAGTGCTATTTGCTTCCTTGTGGGGAGGCTGATCCTCTTACTGGGTTTTGGCCCTGTCTCCTATGAATAATGTCACCTTCATTTTCTCATCTTTATGATCTTTTTCCTTTCATGATTTCTAAATTGCATTCTGCATCTCTGCTTCTGTTACTTTTCAACAAATGTGTTAAATGAGAGATGATGCTAGTCAGGAATGCTTCTGATATGGTTAAGCAGATGTAGGATGGGTCTAAAAATCATGTCTGATGAGGAAACACAAATCTAGATTTATAAACATGAAGGATAAGGGAGAAGATGACAGCCAGTGACTAAAGACATGGGGAGCCTTCCCAGAATGGCTCACATGTAATGTGCAGGGTCTCTTAAATTCAGGTAAGCAGACAAGGGAGAGCCCTAAGGAAGATAGTTGTCCAGTGTTCATAGTATTTAAACTTGATAGATAACTCTTGATCAGATATGATTCAGAGAGGATTTCTGCCTTAGACAGGAAGATGGGCTAAAATGCATGTAGGGTCTCTTTAGCTACTGTAATTTATTATCATTCATGGCCTATTAAGATACTTTAGAAGAAGAAACATACCAATTGTGTAGAAACAGGAAGAAAAATTAAAGTGTGACTTGAGAATTTCATATTGAATTAAAATAAAGGGCTGGCTGTCCTTTATGTTTAAGGTCCAGTTGCTTAGTTACCTACACTTCACTTTGTCAGTGACTGAGATCATGTCCTATATACTAAGTTCTCTGAACCAAGAGGGGATGAGGTTTTAATCTCAAATGGGCCGGTGCTTATCTTTGACACCTACTGATTTTCAGATTTAGTTTTGTCTTTATTAAAAACAGCTGCATATATATTATAAATAATGTGCAAAACCATGTTGAATCAAAGGCATTAATATATAAAATATAAACTTTTCTGTTTTATAGCACTGTTTATTTCATATGGTTATGGCTCACTTTTCTTATATTAACTTGTTTAGTGCTCAACAAATGGCAGATGAACCCATATGACAGAGGGTCTGCTTTTGGTAAGTAGATAAATTTTACCTACTCATTGATAATTCAGAAACTTAAAAAATACATGCAAATACCAAGAATATTATGATAAAGTGTTGTGCATGATTTAATTACCAGAGATTAGACTATAGTCACTAAAAAACAATCCAGTGCTGAACTAGAAGTAGGCGAAAGAATATAATGGAAATAATTCCTAGTGTATAAGACAACTTAATGTGCACAAAAAAATGTCATATTGTATTGCAGTGAGGAAAGGGAGATTTATACAGTAAAAGATGCTGGCACCATTCACGATCCATCTGGAGTAACAAAAAATCAGCCTCTATATATCATAACTAGAAATAAATTTCACATGGACTTGAGATATAAATTAAATGTGTTTGCGCATATATACAAATTAAAAATGTGAGTGCAGATGTATATATAAAATTTAGCATGTATAATTTAGAAGACAAACTTTTATAATTTAAATAGACTTAGAAATTATAAGAGATAGAATGTATCTGTTACTGTTTTATTACTTCAATTAACACATCAGTTGGATAAACTAGTAGGATTCCTTGGCATTTTAATTTTTACAGATGCTGTATTCTAATTACAAGCATTTGTGTACCTTTTTCCTTTGATCTCCTTGATTCTCTTGTTTCTGTATCTCTCATGTTTTGGGACTGCAGGCAACTCACTAAAGACCCATTTTACAAAGATTTATAACATTCATTATCACATGAGTAAGAACTTAAAATTTTTGAAAAATGAGGTAATATGTTTGATGAAGTGATATTTATTTTACATGTTTATTCTTTACCAGGTACTGATTATGACTTGGAAACATGAATAGGGCAAAAGATACAGCTTTTTTCCAGTATAGTCAAAAGCTAAATTTTTATTTAAAAAGCATCTGTGGGACTCTGGCGTGTAATGCAAGACTTCATCTCTTAGAGCTCCCAGTACTGCACAATAACACACACTGGTTATTTGTGTGCCTCTTACTAAATACTCAGGGCAACAAACATGACAAATGGGTCCCATGTCATCCCTTAGTACTGTTGTCTAAATAAGAGTGTTGACCATGAGGTCGTTATTCAGGCAAATGCTCATGTTTGCTGCATTCGTTGTGTGAATTCTTGTCCTGACAGTGGCTCCAGAGATGCAGTGCAGGGATAAAGAGGAAACCCTGTTGCCATCTAGGAATCAGCAAGTCTCAGACTTTGGAACGGTCTGACAAGAAAAACTATTATTGATGAGACTAACTGGCTGTTATTTTATATTATGATGGATGGTTTGTGCTGCCTATACTGATGTACATTTCTGTATACTTTTCTATCTCTAGCAATTGGATCAGATGGCCTGTGCTGTCAGAGCAGAGAAGTGAAGGAGTGGCATGGGTGCAGAGCGACCAGAGGATTGCTGAAAGGTATTTGACCAGCATTCATGACTGCTTAAGTGGTGAAACTGTTGGTACATGAATTTCCCTTAGGTGCTTTAAAGCAAAGATCTGAACAAAGACTCACAGTTCTGTCACATACAAATGTAACTCGAAGGAGTGGGATTTGGTAAATGGGTCATATGTATACATACTGTGTATATCTCATGGAATTTTACCCTTACAGGGAAACACTACTATGAGGTATCTTGTCATGACCAGGGCCTGTGCAGAGTTGGGTGGTCTACCATGCAGGCCTCCTTAGACCTAGGTAAGTGTTTCTGTAGTAATGGAACTGCTTTATTAACATGTTATTATTTGGGAAACAAACTAATAGGCCTCACTGTATTAGGGTTTAATTTCCTGGACACAGAAAATATTTATCTGCACCTCACTAGGTTCCAGAAAAGACTTGAAGAAAGTTACTGCTTGCTTCCTGTATGTACCCCCATCCCACGTTCTCACATGTTGAATCAGGGAGAATAAGATTAAGAATGAATGATTGTCAGGATAAAAGTAGCACCCTTGAAGCAAACACTTCAGATGACTATGAGTTTGTTAGTGACCAAAGCCAAGAGTGAGGCAATGTCACTTGTGTCTCTAGTATTCCATATTCTACATTGGCTGAAAAGCCTCAGATAATGCTGGACTCAGAAACATAGTGAGACTTGTCTGTTGTGGTCTCTCAGCCTGCATGGGTGAAATCACTTCTTCACAGGACTTTGAATTCTCCTGTAAGCTCAAACTTCTAGTAAACTATGTTTAAAATCTAGGTACTGACAAGTTTGGATTTGGCTTCGGTGGAACAGGAAAGAAATCTCATAATAAACAGTTTGATAATTACGGAGAGGTAAGCTGTGATGCTGTTTACTTAAACAGCATTTATAAGCCTTCTTGCATTCTTAATCATGACATGATTGAGATAGTTCAGGCTTAGACTTGAAAAAGAAATTTATTTATTTATGACTAAATGAATAGATAGTACTTAAAATTTTATTAATGTACTTCAAAGTACATTAAATTGTCTTTCCTTACCTCATTTGACTTTGGATTCTAGATCTGTTATTCTCATTTCTTAGTTTTGATTATGAAGACTTTAAATATAGTTCTCTGAGCCTAAATCCATGTTGAGTCTTAATACCATGTTGAGTCTGAGAAACCTGTCAGATAGATCTACTATTAGTTATGATACATGCTCTGATAAATTTTTAATGGTATCCTTTTTTTTTTTTTTTTTTTTTTTAAAGACAAAATCTTACTTTGTAACTTTGGTGCCTGGTGATCCTTCTGCCTCAGCCTCTTCAGTGCTGGGATTACAGGAGCAAGCCACCATCCCCATCTGTGATAATCATTTTTGATACCCTCACTACCATTTAGAGAAAGTCTTTTGAAATACCAGTGTGTGCTTTTGATGCTGCTGTCTGATTTGTTAACCTCATTTCAGATCTTGCTTTCTGTTAATAACACTTCACTTTCTGGGGTTTCAGGAATTTACTATGCATGATACCATTGGATGCTACTTAGATATTGATAAAGGGCATGTGAAGTTCTCTAAGAATGGTAAGTGCTCTGGATCTTAAATTGTGGTTCTTGTTTTTGAATTTTTTTGTTCTCTTTTTCAGTCCTCTATCCTATTCACCTACATTTCTGTAGAAAGAGGTTTCTGGCCTGAACTAGCCCCACAGTTTAGACCTGCTCGCCCCTGTATCTAGACCAGCAATCCCAAAGTCCCAAAGAAACACACAAATGCTTATATTAATTTTATGCTGTTTGGCTTATGTCTCAGGCTTATTGCTAGCTAGCTCCTGCATTTTAATTCAACCCATTTCCATTAATCTGTCTTGCCATGTGGCCTGTGGCTCACTTGTGTTACCTTGTATTTTGATTCTTGGGCGGCTGGATGGGGTCTCTCCCTGACTGCATTCTCCTTTCCCTATCAATGCTGTGATTTCTCTGCCTACTTCTAAGATTCCCACCAAAGGCCAAAATAGTTCCTTTATTTCACAGCATACAGAAAGACATTCTCACATCATACTTTATTTCAGTGGATATTTGTTTTGCTGAGTATTTGCTATGTGCCAAGTGATAAAGCCACAACAAAGGTGATACAGATGAATTTTAGCTCTGTGGTGCTTTCACGCTGATTAGGAGAGGCAGGCATCCATGATTTACAAATAAAACCGTAGGTGAAAGAAGGAAAAGCAAGGCAAAGGAGTACAATGCTGTGTGGGGATACGTGCTTTTCCATAGCATGCCGTAGAAGGCTCTGGTGATGAGAAGGCATTTAAAAGGAAGTCAGTTGGGTGGGGTTGTGCGGAGAACTGAAGAGCATTTCAGGCAGAGGGAAGAGCAAACGGAAGGTTCTGGGGTGGAAGTGTACACACTGCCTTAGCAGCAGTGAGGAGGTACAGGTGTTAAGTGCCTGAGCTGGAGGGAGGGACTGAAATGTTAGATTAGTGGGAACTTTGCTTTTTGTTCTAAATTGGAAGCCCTCTAGAGTTGTCAACAGAGTAATATCATGTCTCCAATAGCATGGGCCAGCTGTGTTGAAAATAGACTAGGCAGTGGGAAGTGGGTTAAAATCACCTATGGAGTAAGAATACATAAATAATTGTAAAGATCCAAGATCTGGTTTCCTAAGTCTAAAAGCTGGCTAACTAAGAAGAATCTAGCAGAGAAGGAGAGAACAGGGGTGTATGGACTCCGGCTACCCAAGGGAAGATAGCATTTCACAGAGGAGGGAGAAGTCAGTTTGTGCCCAGTACTGCTGAAGATACTGCCATAGGAGACAGGATACAGGATTTGGTACTTAACAACTGTTTTGGTAGGGCAAGGAGGTGGGTGAGCATGAGTCAGACATGTAGAGAATGGGATGAAAAGATAGGATGTCCTAAAAATGGCAATCAGGAGTTTTACTTCATAAGTGAGAAGAAAAAATACACGTTAAATGGAAGGAGCTGTGGATTCAAGGGAGGATTTTGTATCTAATGTGGAAGTATGTGTGAGCTATGAGATTTTTAAGATAAGGAGTGGTTAGACATGTAGACTGGAAGATTTCACTGTTAGTGAAATCAATAATGAATAAATTGGCTCTCCACAGCCCCCCTTTATCCATGGGTTCCAGAGAGCATGAGAAGGCAAGGCAGACTGATAGATTTTATTGAGTATGTGGAAATTCTTCATTTTAATTTTCCTGGTTTTGTTTGTTTATTTGTTTTAAAGGAAAAGATCTTGGTCTGGCATTTGAAATACCAGCACATATAAAAAACCAAGCCCTCTTTCCTGCCTGTGTATTGAAGGTAATTAGAAGTTCTGCTATGATCTACACTGTTTGATTTTCATTACATTTTACTGGGCAGCTTGCCATTAGGATAAACTTTTTTTCTTTTATTCACTGCCAGAATGCTGAATTGAAATTTAACTTTGGTGAAGAAGAATTTAAGTTTCCACCAAAAGATGGTTTTGTTGCTCTTTCCAAGGCCCCAGATAGTTACATTGTCAAGTCGCAGCACACAGGTACTTACTGCACCTGAGGGTGAGTTTCTAGATCAGTGGGAAGGGCTTCTGGAGACCCATTTGCCTCCTGCTCTGCTTTAATCAACCCCTTTGTTAAACAGAATAGTAAACTTCGCTTTTTTTTTTTTTTTAACTTTATTTATTTATTTGCCTTGGTGTTTGTCTGGAACTGGAACTACAGACAGTTGTTAGCTGCCATGTGGGTGCTGGGAATCGAACCCGGGTCCTCTGGAAGAGCAGACGGTGCTCTTAACCGCTGAGCCATCTCTCCAGCCCCTAAACTTCGCTTTCAAATCTTAATTGGTGAGCTGTTTTGTGTCCTAAGGCATTTAGGCCATATCAGCCTTGATGACAGTGTGATACTTGGCTTTCACATTTTACAGGGGCCTGAGAAATAAAGATTTGAAAGGAGTTGCTCAAGGTCAGAGCAGTGTACAACTGAATTCAGATCCAAGCAGGCTTGATGTGAAAGTGTGCCCTTATCCTGTATTATTGCTTGGTGTAGTTCACCCACTTCAAGTACATTTTCGGGTTTGTCACAAGGAAATGGATTATTTGTAACAACTGCATCAATCAGTTGTACTCATCTCAACTAGACTTGAAAAAAATTCACACGTTATTTTAAAGTTTGGCACTGGAACATTAGCATTTAAGTTTTTCAGCTGATGGTATTTTCAGGTACGTTTTAGGTGACCTGTGGTCTTTTCTCTTCTCCTAAGGTAATGCACAGGTATCACAAACAAAATTTCTCCCTAATGCTCCAAAAGCTCTCATTGTGGAGCCCTCCCGGGAGTTAGCTGAGCAAACCCTGAACAACGTCAAGCAGTTTAAGAAGTATATTGATAACCCTAAGTTACGGTAAGCCTTCACTTTGAGCTCACATGCTCATTGCTTAAAGTGTTCTGGAAGAATAAAGTTAAAAGGAGGCATTGGTGTACTGCATAAAACACTATAACTTTAGACTTTCTTCCTTTGGGCAGAGGTTGATTTCATTTAGTGTTAAATTAGTTTCATTAAACCTAAGCTGAGAGTTGTCTAGGTCTAGGATTAGCCTGGGCTCTGGCAGAGAGAGCTGCCCCTGCTTTCACAGAACTCATTGTGGGATTGTGGCATAGTGTGGAGGGGAGAGAAAGAAGAAAACAGTATAGGAAGCTTTTGAGTGTGTGAAAAAGAAAGCTCCTAAGGAGCTGATAACTGAGCTGCTCAGTCTACGAGTCTGAGATCTTTGGAGGAATAGTTTTAGAATCAGGTAAAATGCCTGTGTGGTTTAATTTGTTACTATCATTTATAAAATTAATGTACTAAGACAAAGGCTGAAAGGGGAGATGAGTGGTAGAAACAGTTCACTGGTGAAGATGGTCAATTATAGTTTATAGATTACTAATTTGATATTTAATACAAAGAAGCCCTTGCTTTTCTTTGAAGCCCTTGTGACTATTTGAAATTAACCTAGCTACTTATACAGTGAGTTTGGGGCCAGCTAGGACCACATCATGAGACCCTGTTTCAAAAAGTGGCTGAGGTGACTAGAGACATGGCTCAGTAGTAAAGAGACTGGCTACTCTTTGAAAGGACCCGGTTCAGGTTCCAGCACCCACATGGTGGTTCACAGTCATTTGTAACTCCAGTTCCAGCAGATGTGACACTCCCCTCCATGGGCAGCGGATATGTATATAATGCACATGCATGCATGTTGGCAGGACATACAGATAAAATAAATCTGTTTGTTTTTCCAGACAGGGTTTCTCTGTGTAGCCCTGGGTGGCCTTGGAACTTACTCTATAGACCAGGCTATTCTCAAACTCAGATAGATTCACCTGCCTCTGCCTCTCAAGTGCTGGGATTAAAGGCATCCACTACCACCACTCAGCTTATAAATCTTTTTTTTTATGAGATTTTTTTTTTTTTTAATATCTTCAAGCTATGAGTAGCACTAAATGCAAGCCTTTTATCTTCAGTTTATGGTTACCCTTCCTGAAAGCAACCTTCTTTTTTACTTTAATTTCCAGCCATTCTTCCAGAAATACTCTATATACTACACACAACTGTATTTTAAATGATTGAAGTCTGGTTTTGAAGAGCTTACAAGCTTATAGCTTTGTAGGCTGTGTAGATAAGGACTAAGTTTTCTCTAAGCTCTCAGGCTCCTCAGCCTCACTCCTGGCTTTGGGGGTAGAGTTCTGCTCCCACCTTCCTGTATTTCCTTTATTGCGGTTCTTCCTCAGTGGCTGTTCCACCTGAAGAGATGGTATAAACTAAAGAGACCTTAATCTTTTTCTACTGTCATTGTGCTGTTCATTTCAGGGAGCTTCTCATAATTGGAGGTGTTGCAGCTCGGGATCAGCTGTCTGTTTTGGATAATGGGGTAAGTTGTCCTTTTAACTTGATAATAAATTCTGTTTTGTTTAAGAAAAATCAAATGAGGCTAAAATGAGCACAAGACCAAGAGTCTTTGCTGGAAGGAGCCTGGTGGGCATGTCTCCATCTTCCCTGGAAGTTAGGGAGCAGTGCTTCCTTTAGATTTTCCATCTGAAATTCCACCATGTTGGTTATTTACACTTTGGTTCCCCGAGTATTTCCTTCTAGATTTTCTAATTAAAAGTCACTTTTTCATTTTATTTTGGTTTGTTCAGAATAGGGTTTCTCTCTGTAATAGCTGTGAGTGTCCTGGAACTCACTCCGTAGACCAAACTGGTCTCGAATTCAAAGAGATCCACATGCCTCTGCCTCCCCAGTGCTGGAATTAAAGACATGTGCCACCACCACCTGCTGTATTTATTTATTGATTGGTTGGACTCATTAACTGACTGATTGAAAACACAAACCAATGATGAGTATGAGTATGTAGATAATTGGTTATGGAGAAAAAAGTAGAAGTTTCTGCAATACTTGAAAATGCTGAGAAATACTGGTACAGTCTCTGAACTCAGACACACATGAGGGAAGTCCTATCAACTGCTTACATGTTCCAGTGTGTAGGAAAAAGCCAAGACTCTCAGGTTCCTATTATTTGGGACTTCATAAAATGCTTTATTTATGTCTATGAAATGAATGTCTTACAAATTTCTGTTTTATTTTCTTTCCTTAATTTCTAATTGTGAAATCCAGACCATCTTTTACTAAGTCAGGTTCTTTTTGATTCCATCCCTGCCAAATTAAATTTGATGTTGAGTGATCTGTAAATCAGGAATCATAATAATGTACTTGTTGATGCTATTTTAAAATGGATAGTGTTGCTCTGATACATTCTTAGTGGGAGTTTTATTTATTTGCGTTTTTAGTGCGTAGAAAATTTAATAGGTTAATTCATGGCCTTTAGTTTTCAAACTCAAATAAATCTTCCCACAATGTACTGAATTTCAGCTTACGTTTTCCAGCTGTGAAATTTTGAGAGCATTAGGTCTGCTTTTGTCAATCAGGTTTCGTAGTTTTCAGCTTAGGGTGCAATAGAGTGTTTGCTGTGCAAGCATGAGGACCTGAGTTCGATCCCCAGTCCCAGTGTAAAAGCCAGATGTGAGACAGGAATGATGTGAATAAAGCTACATGTGAGTTCAGTTGGTAGAGTCCTCTGCTAGCATGCATGAAGCCCTGGGTTCAGTACCTAGCATTTTATAATCACGCATGGAGGCACATACCTGTAATCCCAGCACTTGGAAGGTGGGGAAAAGCATCTTAGACAAAGTCAGACATGGTGGCCTGAATGCATAAAGAAAGGTAATCACCAGAAGATCCTTGGGACCTGGTGGCCAGCCCAGCCTAGCCTACTCAGTAAGAGACCCAGACTCAGTATGGGTCTCAATATGGGCACTTACTAGTGCTATATCCAATTTTGTGACTATAGTATTAGGTCTACACTGTAATCTCCTCCTTTAAAAATAGGAGGAATAATAATTGTGTCACAGGAAGATACCTGATGTCACCCTCTGGCCTCCAGTGTATGTGTTCACACATGGATGGGGACACACACACAAAAACACACTTGCACACACTTAAGATACTCACTGAAGCCAGTGGCAAAAGAAAGGCAGTATTCTATTGTTGTTTTTGGCAGAATTCAGTTCTCTGTTCTTAAAGGAATTGCTGTGCTTTCTACCTGCTTTCCATCCTTACATTTTCCACTGTTAGCTCTACCTGCGGAAGTGAGAAGAGGGCATTCTCTCCACTGGAACTAAGTTATGGATGGTTGTGAGCTGCTGTGTGGACAGCAGGAACCAAACCTAAGTGCTCTGCAAATTCAACAAGCGCTCTTACTAAGCCACTTCTCTAGCCCCACAGACTTCTTCTTACGTTTAGACTCAGTTTGTATCTCAGTATGGGCACTTACTAGTGCTATATCCAGTGTTGTGACTGTAGCATTAGATCTACACTGTGATCTCCACCTTTAAAAATAGGAGGAATAATAATTGTGTCACAGGAATCAAACCTGGAAGACATTTACCATTGTGTCTATTCACTATGAGTACTTGACAATCCCTGTAATTATTTTGTGGCCAGTCTAATCACAATTAATCTTAATTATAATGAAACATAATGAACACTTAACACACACCAGGCATCCAGTGCTCTGTGTGCCTTAAGATATTCCCCTGCTCAAAATAAGAAAATTGATATTAGATGACATCATTTGTGGTCTCACAGTAGGATAGTGGTGGAGCTGGGATTGGAGTTCTTGTTTAATTTTAGAATTAATTCATATGTTTCTTATTGTAAAATGCAAATTTTACCTATTAGATTATGTTTGAAAGTTAAAGCTATCCGAGGCTGGGGAGAGATGGCTCAGAGGTTAAGAGCATTGACTGTTCTTCCAGAGGTCCTGAGTTCCAATCTCAGCAACCACATGGTAGCTCACAACTGTCTATGATGACATCTGGTACCCTCTTCTGTATACTTTATACATAATAAATAAATAAATCTTAAAAAAGAAAAAAAAGAAAGTTAAAGCTGTCCAAAATCAGTTGCCAAAGTGATCATATTAACTTTTAATGAAACACAAATGTGATGTCTGTATATCATTATTTATCTATAATGATCGTAATGTCTTGCATTGACTGTTACTCTGTCAGTATTTTCATGTTTGGTGTAAGTAGAAAATGATGATACTTGACTGTTTTAAAGTATTTATACTAATTTTTTCAGTTTCTCTTGGGTGTTGTTTTTGGCTTTTCAGGTTGATATTGTCGTCGGTACTCCAGGAAGATTAGATGATTTGGTATCAACTGGAAAGCTCAACCTGTCTCAAGTTAGATTCTTGGTTCTGGATGAAGCAGTATGTTAAAATATGCTTATGTTTTTTTGTAGAGTATACTTGTGATTTTTTTCATGTAAGATTTATGAAATTAAAAAATACAATTCAGGGCTGGAGAGATGGCTCAGCGGATAAGAGCACCGGCTGCTCTTCCAGAGGACCCGGGTTCAATTCCCAGCACCCACATGGCAGCTAACAACTGTCTGTAGTTCCAGTTCCAGGCAAACACCAAGGCATATAAATAAAGAAATAATAAATAAATAAAGTTTTTTTTTTTAAAAAAAAATACAATTCAGCCATGGTCCTACTACCTAAATATCATACACTGTTAAGCACACATTCATATACTATATATTGATGTACATACAGTTGACTTTTTGTATGTGCATATTAAATCAAGCTTGAATAAAAATAGTACAAAAAATCTTATATTGAACATATGTAGGCTTTTATGATTTTTGCATGAATAATACAATGTGACAGCTATTTACATTGCATATAGATATGAAAAATCTGAGCATGCTTTCAAGTAGGTGGACAGCATGCATAGCTTTATACCAAGGACTTGAGCATCTGCATTTAGGAACCCAGTCAGGGTTCTGGTACTAAATTACTATAGGGAACTGAAATTAAATTTGGGGGAGTTTAGGCAAACTTTTATTAAAAAAAAAAAAAAAAAAAAAAGTTACCACAAATATTTTATATTATTGTTATTACTCTTTTCTGTTATATGGAAATATCATAGTTTGCTTAACTACTCTTCAACTAGTTACATGGGTAGTTTGCTTTTTTATTCATAATAATTCTTTGTGTATATATTAATTTTTATACAACAAATTATTTCTTTATGTCAGAGATGCAAAATATGGATCATCTGGAAGGACATTAATGTGTCTGAGGCTTTTGAAATACTCTTCCCAATTATTCTCAAGATGGTTGGTTAATTTCCCAGCACTGAAGCTTTTTAAGTTTTCAAATTAAAGTCATTATCTTAAGGACATGTGTTATAAACTATTGTACTAATTTTAGAATATTGGAATATGTTTTGGGTTTATTTATTACACCTTTTTCATATTGTTACAAGGAACCTAAAATTGAATTTATAACTTAGCTTTAAGTATCTAGTAGATCATAATTATTTTGTAAGTACAAGAATATGTTTCTTTTTTTACCTTGCACTTTTAAATTTAAAAATTAAAAGATTTTAATACTGATTAACATTTTTTTCTTCTGTAGGATGGGCTTCTCTCTCAAGGTTATTCTGACTTTATTAACAGGATGCACAGTCAGATTCCTCAGATTACTTCTGATGGAAAGAGACTCCAGGTATCAAATGACTAATGCCGCTCAAAAATATGTATAGACAATGGTTACTTGCTGTTGTAGGAAAAAATAATTTTGATTCATTGTCTAAAATGGTGTTTTGTTGTCATCTAGTTACTGAGTAGCACACACACAGATGATAGTCTTAAAAGCTGCTTTTAGAATACAGATAATTTCTTAGTCATCAGTGATGACCATAAGATATTCTCAGCAGTTTTTCCCACAGAGTACTGGGCACTTTACAGTCTAGATACCAGTCCTGCTTCCTGTGGGAAGGGGAAGTAGTTTCAGCTGTTGGCAACCTTTAAAGTGATTATTTCTGAAAATATTGCCCTTTCTTTTCTCACCCTTAGGAAGCATTTGAAAAGGGAGAGACTTTGGAGAGAAGGGGATGAATAGTAACTTGAGGCCTTTGATTTTAAAATCAAACAAATCAAGAAACTTCCTAGAGAGAGAGATGGCATGGTTTTTCTGACAGGGGACTGACAGCATGCTGGCATCACATGTTTAATAGTTATTACATGGAGTCAGGTTTTGGATGTGATTTAGATTCCCTGGTTACTATACTTTGTTCTGATATCATTTATTAGTGATTCTTAAAATATAAAAGAAATGTTTTAAAAATGAGTGTGATATGATGCTGATTGTCTAAAAGCTGATCTAACCCAAATTCTCGTCTCTAGGTGATTGTTTGCTCTGCGACTCTGCATTCTTTCGATGTAAAGAAACTATCTGAGAAGATAATGCATTTTCCCACATGGGTCGATTTGAAAGGGGAAGATTCTGTTCCAGATACTGTGCACCACGTTGTCGTCCCTGTAAATCCAAAAACTGACAAGCTCTGGGAAAGGCTGGGGAAGAACCACATTAGAGTAAGTGCTGTGCCATGTGAACATCTGTGTGGTGAGCGAGTCTCCTCAGGCTTAGTGATGCTGAAAAGCACTGGGCCTTTGTACCAAAGCCTAGCATTAAACAGTATGACCGACAGTTTGGGCAAGTAAAAGGCACCAAATAAAGGGCAAATTTCATCTATTACTTCTCTATGATTAGCTTCCTTGATAGAGTTTTTAATAAATAGGATTATCGCTCAAATTTCAGGTGCAGACAGTTGTATTTTACTAAAATTTTGGTAAGAGCCACATGTGTCATTTGTTCTCATAAAAGCCAGTGGCACTCACCCATCTGCCCTTGTCCCCACTGTGACTGCATTCACTTTTATATAATAAAAGTGTGTGTGCTTTAAGAGTGTAATAAACTGAATGCCACATTTTCATTTTTGTTATATTTATACTTAATTTTCTTAGTTACCGAAGGATTTTTCTGAATCTGAAAAATGGTTTTGCATAGAGATTATAAAGACAGGATTGAAATTCAGTCCAAAGACAGATTAATTTCTTCCTTGAAATAGAATGACACCTGTTGTAAATCACTGCTTAACATCCACATCCTTTTCTTATCTCTCCTTCCACAGACTGATGATGTACATGCAAAGGATAACACAAGACCTGGCGCTAACAGTCCAGGTGAGCTGAAAACATTTAAAGAATGTGATATACAACTTGGAAATGACTTGTTTACTCTGTTGAGTTTCCACTCCAGCTATTCTGAAAGACATGAGATAAGACCTACAAAGTTAGATTTGGAAAAAATAAAAGCAATAAGAGTAATTGAGAAGTGGGGCAAGCTAACTTTAGCTTAGAGAAAGAACGTTAGTGAATTTGACAGTTGTATGACTTCAAAATCATAAGCCTTTTGGGTTATAGATTATAGATCATAGAAAACCAATAAATTTGTCTAGAGACAGTTATATTGACCTTGAAATTCCAGAAAAATAGAGATGAGGGATGGTAGGAAGATGTGTAGCAGTGGGTTTCTGGCCTGGACTTTCTGGACTAGCACTGAGGTTCTGACCCACAGACCTGAAGTTTTGCAGTCCCACAGAGACACACAGAGGCTTACATTGATTTTACACTGCTTGACCTAGGTCCCAGGCCTATAACTTGCTAGTAACTCTTTACTCCTAAACTAACCCATGATTCTTATCTTGTTCAGCCATATGTCTTGGTACCTTTTCTTAGGGCAGCATTTCAGTTTCTTTCCTCTGCTCCCTTTGGCGACTCATCCAGCACTCTCTGGCATCTCTGGCATCTCTGCTCTGAGATGTTCCCAGAGTTTTCTTAGTCTGGTAGCCCCGCTCATACTTCCTGTCTGCTTTGGCCAATCAGCGTTTTTTTTGTAAACCAGTAGGCAGGACAGTTATTTACAATGCAACATAATTCCACTACAAAGATGTACTTTTAACTATAATGGGGAAAGACAAATAACCTGGCTCTCTTGATCATTCTTATGATCATTGTGGCTTTTTTAGTGTGTCATTCAGGATATTAAACACATTCATATTGTTCAACCTTATTGCTGTCTGTCTGCAGTACTTCATATCCTCAAACAGAAACTACCCATTGACCAGTTTTGAAAAACCTTGACATTAGTCTCAGTTCAGTGAGGATAGCCTGTGAGGTAATTGGTTTTGTGTCCATAATGTTTTAAAAATTTACGAAGGTACAGTAGGATGCCAGGTGCTAAAACGTAAGGGTCTGGATCTGAACTCAGTAGACTACTGCACGTCTGACACCAGAAGTCTTGAGTGGGTCCTTAGAAGAGGTCAGAGTCTTTTGTTAATTGGTTGAGTTCACTGAGAGAGGTTTGTGATGTACACCTGAAAGGTGGATTGACTGAAATCTTAGTTCTTTGAAATCAGTGTATGTGTAACTCCAGATTAACATGCCTGTCCTCTCTTGTCCTCCTCCCTGGTAAGGAAATGTGGAGGAACTGCTAGGGAAGCACAGGCCATTAACTCATGGCCAGTGAGCACACTTCACATGGTACCAGCTTTTGCTGTGCTCTGGATCGCCACTATAGTTGGGGACCACCAGAGAGCATTTAGAAACAGGTTGGGCATCAGCAGAGAGGTAACACGATAGCACCAATTCCTGTGACTGAGAAGCTTCTAGCCAGGTTTTCATTCCATGGAGTAGTATTAGTCTGGTTAGAGTTATTAATTTCCTTAAGTCTTAAGATAATCCAATAATCATGTCTTGAGCATAAAGAAAAGTTAATGCAAGACTATAAAAACTATAATCCTTGAGGAAAGTACTAAGTTTTGGTGTATGTGGCTTTTATGTTAGTGTGCTTGCACATTTATGCTCTTGAAAAGTTGTGGTTGTGTCTGTGTGTGAGAAAGAGAGAGAGATTGAGACTGAGACCTAAAAGTAGATAACATACAAGACATTGACAGAAACAAAAATAAATGAAGTAATGAATTAACTCAGTATTTCACTCTCATACTCTGCCTTATCTATAGTATAACAGGGAGAATTAAGCAATATACCTGAGTGATAATGTATGCTCACGACAGTTTCAGATTGATATTCTGTTGCTTTTTCTGTTGTTGCTATGGTAATCAAGAGATGTGGTCTGAAGCTATCAAAATACTTAAGGGGGAGTATGCTGTCCGAGCAATCAAGGAACACAAGATGGATCAAGCAATTATCTTCTGTAGAACTAAAATTGACTGTGACAACTTGGAGCAGTACTTTATGCAACAAGGAGGAGGTAAATTTTTATTTCTTATTTTCTCATTTCTAGATTATTAGGTTCACATTGATAAAAGCCAGAGTGCACGCACAGAGTTTAAAGGAGTGATAGCACATTGTAACTTGTCAGTGTCTATCCAGAAGGTTTTTATGGATAAGCCCCCAGGTAAATAGAACTTTTCCACATTGCTGCAGTCTTCATCAGAGTAAACCTGGATCACAGAATTCTAAAGCTAGATCTAGATGATTGATTAACACTAACATTTAAAGGGTAATGGCTAAAATAATAAAATGTGTATTTTCTAAACTGGTAAATAGGAGAAAGAGGAATGAGGGTAAAATCCTACCTTAGTAAAGGAAGAAAGAAGCCAGGTATCGTGATACTCACCTGTAATCCCAGCACTTGGGAGGCAGAGGCTGGAGGATCATAAGGTCACTAAGGGCAGCCTGAGCTGCATTGTGAGAGAGTATCTCAAAAACCCAGGAACTTGCCTGCTTATGAGTAAGGCCCTGAGTTCCATCTCTAGTCCTGGAAGAAAAGATACATATTAGAAATCACAGAATAAGATCAATATTGTAAAAATTCTGAATATATTTAAGTGTTTGCAGACTAAAGTTGTATACTAAGGTCACGTAGATGATGAATCTAGTTGAATATTAGGCATATGCTGTTAAAGAGAACTTACCAAAAACCCTAGGAAATTATTAAAAGCCATTTGCTGGTTTGCAAGATACACATTCTATTATGTTAGTCATGAGATGAATTTTTAAAAAACACATATGGTAAAATATTAATCTAAAGGTCAAGTAAGGGATGAAGTAGACCTTAAACAACAAACATGTTAGTAGAAATAAAGGGTCACTACTGTAATGAAAATACAATGACCTAAACCTTGCAAATAATAGCACAAACACCCCACACAAAAGTTAATTAAACCCAAAATCTGTACAAATTGTTGAGTTTCTGTACAGGCAGAATAGAGATTAGAATGGAAATATATTTTTATGGTAGATGATGTCATGTTTAAATATATAAATCAATATGGAAATATTTCCAAGTCAAATTGAAATGTCACGTTTTTGCCACGGGTGTGGAGCATGCCTGAGCACTCTTATTTGTTGTTGAGAATATTAAGCAGTAAAGCCACTTTGTCCAAAGGTCTTACATTCTTTAATAAAGTTGAATGGTAAGCTAAGTGTGGTGGGGCATGCCTATAATCCTAATTTCTTGAAAAGTTGAGACAGGAATTTGATGGAATCTAAAATTCTTCTAAAAGCAAGTCATTGTTAATGTTTCCTGGAGTTTTGTGTGTGTTAGGGGAGGGGAGATGTGTATATTCATGGGGGAGTGGGGTACACATGCCTGCGAAACCAGAGGTGTCTTCTTTGATTACTTTCCCCCTTTGTGCGCTCCCCCATACCCGGAGCTAATGAATTCAGCGAGGCTTGCTGGCAGTGAGTTTCAAGGGTCGGTCCACCTGTCCATCTCCACTCAGTGCCGGGATTAAAGATTCCCACATTGCCCATGCTTACTTACATTTACCAACTAAGATGCCTCCCCAGCCTTTGGTGGAATTCGTTTTAATGGCACTTTGCCTGTGACAGAAAAGTTGTTGCCAAGCTGAGTTATAGATCTTTATAGACAGGTACTATTAGCCTGTAGTCTACAGCATAATACTTTTCAAGGTCAGTTGTTCAATATGCTTTTTACTAGGACCTGATAAAAAAGGACACCAGTTCTCATGTGTGTGTCTACATGGTGACAGAAAGCCGCATGAGAGGAAGCAGAACTTGGAAAGATTTAAGGTACAATGCCTGGTTGCCTGCATTTTGTTATTATTTAAAAGGGCTGATTATAGTGTTCTTGTGCCACTTGATACCATTAAAACAATTCTCTTCCTAGAGACTGAAAACGTTTTAACCTTACCCATACATCTTCATTGTAGCAGGAGTTACTCATCTTTGAGACTGAGATAATAAATTTCCTCTTCCCTGTCAGACAGCACTGTAGTTAGACCCTGAGTAGTGTGCTGTGTAAACTGTTCTCTGGCATACAGATGTATGTACGTACTTTTCTCACAGAGATACTTTTTAGAAGTACGAGACAGGTAAACCATTTCTGAAATTTTTTTAAAAAGTGCATGAATACTTACAGAGAATTAATTCACTTTGTGATTAGATAAAGATGATCACTAGAGTCTGGTACTGCTTTTTTGTTGCTTGAGGCTCACCCTTCCAGATGCTTCTGCATGCTTATGGCTTTCAGAGCACTTGGTGTGTTTAATAGGCCTCAGCCATTTAGAACTAAACAGCAGCAGTTTCTACTTCCCACCAACAGTTCAGTTCACCAGAGGGTTCATTGCCATGTGCAGCATAGGTTTTTCTTTCTGAAACCCATGATCTGGAAAAATATGGGACACGCTAGGCTGAGATTGGTTCATGCTTCCATGCTGTGTATCACTGGCGTTCCCTGGCTTCATTTCACCAAGTACACTGCTACTTGGGGATTACACTAACCCAAAAGTCCTCTCACCTTCAAGTTTCCTCTACACAAAGGCATCCAAAGGTTAATTTGTATTTCTTTTGTAAGCAGTAGGGGTTCATTCCCTACTCCTTTTTCTTTGGGTTTTGTCTGTTACAAAAAAAGTATAACTGGGGTAATATAGTAGTCTGGATTTATTTTGCTTTTGAAATTTTTTTTTTTTAACATGTATAGGTGTTTTGCCTGCATCACATATGTGCAGTGCCCACAGAAGTCAGAAGAGGGTTTTGGATCTTCTGGAATTGGCATTACAGATTGTTGTTAATGCTGGGAATGGAGCCCAGAGAATAGTCAATGCACTTAACTACTGAGTTTAATATGAGTAAAAGACAGCACCTAAGTTCTGTGTTCTGTTCTAGTGTACTTTTGCCTTTCCAGGGATTTCTAAAGACTAAAGAGAAAGCCAGGTTTAATAACACTGCTGTAAGAAAAACAGTGCTGAATCCAACCATTAGTGTTGTGTTCTGCAGATAATAGAGTAAAACTCTAAGACCTGATCCAGTAGATAATGTCCAGACAAGCTAATCTGAAAGTAGCATTTAGCTGTCTTCACGGGAAGATTGTCTATGTTTTGTGCATCCACTGACAGGCTCCTCGTTTTCTTGATTCTTTAGAAAGGAGATGTAAGGTTCCTGATCTGCACAGATGTAGCTGCTAGAGGAATTGACATCCACGGTGTCCCTTATGGTAAGAAGAGACTTTCTGTTATGCAGAAAGAGACTTACCAACAGTGGCAGCTGTTAACCAGTGCATCTCTCTGCAGTTATAAATGTCACCCTGCCTGATGAGAAGCAGAACTACGTGCACCGGATTGGCAGAGTAGGACGAGCTGAAAGGTACTGCCCAAGCTCCTCCCCTTTGAGCTGCTGTGTTTCTGAGCTAAGGTCTAATTTAGGCTTTGAACTCTTTCAGGATGGGCCTAGCCATTTCCCTGGTGGCAACAGAAAAAGAAAAGGTAATCACCCCAGTGCTTGCTCTCTTAGAGTCATTGTGAGTTGTGGTTTTGATTGGGAAGTAAAAGCTGTTTGATTTTTTAAAATGAAATTGGAATCAGTCACAAATAGAAGTAAACAATTTATGGCATTTTTTCCCCTCTGTAATGGATTAAACAGACAAATAATAGCATGTGGTTTACAACGGGCAAAATATGAATATTTCTAATAGCTTTAATATAACTTTTTAACAAAAACTATCTAAACACTAGTAAGATATAGTATATAATACTTGAAGGTGACACAGGTTTTATATATATATATATAGTATATAATATATCACATATGACATATATAAATATATAATTGTGGATTTGTAGAACAACATTTATGAGGTCTCCATACATCTTTTTCTCAAATTCATGCCTCCCCTATGTGCTTTATTTTTCTTGGATATAAATAATCTTTAAAATAATAGTTTTGATAAAATCTTCCATATTCATCTCCTCCCTACCTCACACCCATCTTTTTGTAGCCGAGGCTAGCCTCAAACTCAGTCCTTCTTGCCTGAGCCTGAGTGCAGATTTACAGGCATATACACTGTCATACTGGGCTCATGCACCTCTTTGGACATTATGATGTCAATTTATGAGTTTGTTTGGTTTGAGAATTTCTTTTGGTTTGAGAATTTCTTTTTGTAACTCACATTCTTTTGTATTATTTTCAGAATAACTTAGATCTGTTCAATGAGCTATCAAGTAATAGCCATTGAATGAAATATATAATCCTATTTTTCTAGTGTTTCAAGGAAATAAAATGTTAAAAATATCAAAATTTTATAATACTTAGTTTCTCTCTGTCTCTGTACATATTCGTGTTTTGTTCTCCCGTAAATGTAGGTTTGGTATCATGTATGCAGTAGCCGAGGAAAAGGATGCTATAACACTAGGCTCAAGGAAGATGGTGGCTGTACCATCTGGTACAATGAAATGCAGGTGAGACCTTCCAGAGACTTTATTAAAGGTGATAAATAGACTGTGTTCATCCAGAAAAAATGACATCTCTACTTTGATCTGTCAGTGGTGAGATAGTGGTGATTGGCTAATAATGCTGTTTGTAAGTTGTGATCCAGAAATCTAGCTTCCACTTGTCCAAGCATCCAGCCTTGCCTAATTTTAGTTAATATTGCTACAATGAAGCTACCAAAGTGAAATTTTTATTTGAAATATTTTAATTTCCTCATTTTTTTTCTTAGCTACTCTCCGAGATAGAAGAACACCTGAACTGCACCATCTCCCAGGTTGAGCCAGATATAAAGGTTCCAGTAGATGAATTTGATGGGAAAGTTACATATGGTCAGAAGAGAGCTGCTGGCGGTAAGCTTTCAGATGTTTCAATGTATTGTCCCACCTGCCTCCCTCCCCATTCTGCACCTCCTGTCTCATAGCCCTGGTTGGCTTGAAACTCAAGATTGCCCTGCCTCAGCCTTCTAATTAGGCATATACTACCACAACTAGTTAAATTTGCCTCTTTGAATGTCAGTTTATGAAGACCATGATTTTGTTTCATTATGATAATAGTATATTATTAGCATGTTAATTATTTGCTGCTAATTATTCTCCAGTGCTTTATTATTACTTGGCTTGCAGCATTTTATTATGTGATCTGTATGTGAATGAGGGACAGCAATTTAGCTGACAGTCTTGAAGTATTCATATCAAGAGTACTTGAACTGCTAATGAGGTATTAGGAAATGAGTACTAAAGGTTCTTGTGAACAAAGAATCAACTATTTAATGTAAGTGGCAACCGTGTTTAATGTGCTTTTTGCCCAGAATGTTTCTGAATGTTTCTTTTCAGAGTAAAGTAAGGATTTGCAAACCAAGGGAATGGTGAATGTGGGCATTGGTGGGCATTGAGGTGACTGTTAGTGAAGCCTGAATACTAATTTATATTAAAATGCTTGATTTAAAAAGTCAAAGCTAAATGTACTGCACATAACTTGCCCAGTAGTAAGTTTTTAATGCTAGAAACAGAATTTCAAGTGATAGAATTGAGCCCATGTTCTGACAAGTCTTCAAGCATGTTGTTGACATTGTTTTGTGACTTGTGTGTGTGGTGCAGGTGGAAACTATAAAGGCCATGTGGATATTCTGGCACCTACTGTTCAAGAGTTGGCTGCCCTTGAAAAGGAAGCACAGACATCTTTCCTGCACCTTGGCTACCTTCCCAACCAGCTCTTCCGAACCTTCTGATCCATGTGGACAGACTAAGACTACAGTACCAAAGTCTGTAGTCTCACCTCTAACGCGGTGAGACCTGGTTCCAGGACGCAGTATCTATAGTAACTATGCTGTGACTGCTAACTCTTGCATGTCAGGAAACACAAATCTTAGGAATTCTTCATAAAATGGCAGCCTAATGAAAATAAAATTGACAACTATATTTTCTTGAAGGTTTGTCTTCTTTTAAAATTATATTTCTTTTTTAAGAATACTGTGGGCTGGTTGATGGTATTCTTATATACTTAAGGCTGTCCAGGTGTATTATAAACTGGAGAAGAGTTGCAACATGAAAGAAAAGCCAAGGATCCCAAGGTAGGAGAGCTTTTTGGCTAATTTGAAAACCAGGAGGGTGCTTATAACTTAGGTATGGTTTGGTAAGTGTGGGTTAATGACTAATGTTGGTGAAAGTGAAGGTGTCTCTGGATCTTTTTTTTTTTTTCCCCCAAGAACCTTTGTTTGCATTTGATGCACAGAAGGACAAAAATGACTTTGCTGTTCCTCTGTGTTCTAAAATTAGTTGATTTCTGTCTCTTGATTAAAATATCCCAAGAGAGATTTAAGTACATAACATTGAATTGCTCTTGTGCCTTTAGACTTTTAGTTGATGAAGTAGTTTTGGGGAATAGAATTATTCTTATCCTAGAGATCCCCTAAGAGCATTGGACTGTTTTCAAACCTTTTTACACTGAAATCTTACAGCAAAGTCTTGAGTGATACTGAGGGTAGAAACAGACTAGTGGATAAGCCATCACTGACGTTTTACTTCCAGAACTTTGTGCAAAATGATTTGAGGGTGCCAGTAGCACTGCTGCCACATCTTACAGCTGGGCCATGGCTACTCCGTACACACTCAGCATGGTGACCACTCTTTAGAAGTGGATGTTTACATGCATCAGAGCAATGACAGGAACAAAGTTGAGATTGGTAAATGCTAATCCTCCTGTTACAGCCTTGCTTTATAGGGTAAGAACTGAGCTTGGCAAACCTTTGCTTGATAGAGCTGCAAACAGAACTTGAATTTCTTGGCTTCATTGTTTGCTCTCTGAGCCATTTTTGGAAATGATACTGACATTCACATGGGCAGCTAAGAGCAGTTCTGAGAGCTGGGTGGCAGCTGACGCTGTTTCGTCTTTTTTCCTATTAAAAATTGGAACTCCTGAGTTTTACCAGGACTCTTTCCCAGGATCCCATCAGTAGAGTGTGAAGGACAGGAATGAGTGTCACTTCTGGGCCTTCTCCTGTCCTTCCCTCACTCCGGTTGGACCTTGGATACGGTTCTAGTGAGTCAGCAGATGGACTGTTAGTTCATTGTGATACTTGGGAAATAAGGGACCTAGCTGACCCTCACAGCAGCCACCCATTCTCTGTCAATTGTCTGTTACAGTAACTGGATCTTATCTGAGCCACTGACTGATCAGATCTTGGTCACAGAACTTTGGCCTCTGCCACACAGAGCACTAGAAGCCTTTGAAAGGCTAGAACATATTAAATATTAACTCGTAAAAATGGTCGTGTTTCTGACTCAACTTCCTTGTTGTCCCTTATTTATTCTGTGAGAACTTAGATGCTACTCACAGATCTGGGATTGATCCTCTTCAGGCTGTTTCACTGCAGCACACAGTGGGTGTGGCCTTCTCAACCACTGTCTTGAGGCTTGGATTGTGAGATCCTCTCCTGCGTAGTGACTACACTGGTTTTGTGCTGAGGAATTAGGGAGTATTTCCAATCTTAATAAGCTTGTAACAAACCATTGAAGCACTACAGTAATTATGTCACAACACACTACCAATGTTGATGAGCACACCAAGGGGAACTGAAAAGCACGGGAACTTCACATAGGTCTGGATTGAATCTGGCCTGAACCCATACTTCAGTATAGTAGTGGCAAGGTCACTAGTTTGTCTAAGCTGCTGTTTGTTCATGAAAATAAAATTTGCATTATTCAGTAGTCTGTCAAGGGTTCAACAAAAGTTCAGTAGGTGAGGGGCACTCATACCATATTTCTTAATATTCACATTATTTTCATTGTCCTATTGTTATAAACTACTGTAATGTATATCTTCTGTTTTAGAATTAAACATTGAATTCAAGAGTATGAACTTTATGGATATTTTTCAGGGCCACCACTGCCAAATTACTTACTGAAGGGGTTGTGCTGGTTGACACTCACATTAACAACACAAAGAATCCTGTGGAGTACACTTGATGAGCTAAAATAAAATTTGTTGCCCCTAAGCCTTTGTTTTCCTTAGGTCAGTGCTGGTGAAGGAAGACAGAAGACCCCCGAGCCCCACCCCTGCCTTCCCTTGCCTTTCACCACCAGCCCTGCTCGATTGTCATCTAAGAGCTAGGCTTGCACTTGCCGTTCTTTTTCCAATTCCTTTCTTTTTTTCATTTTCAAGGTAGAAGTGTGTGGCAATGACTCACTGCTCAAGACTTAAAATGAAAGAAAACAGTTGGTTCCTGGCCAATTCTAAGTGGGCAAGACCATTTATTCACATTCTTCAGCTTGTGTTGACTTCCAGAGAAAATATGCAACTCATTGCCATTTGAATGGGATATGTGAAACAAAACAAGTGTAGATAATAGGAAACCCAGGGTAGATTCCCATACAGCAATTTTATCATTTGACTGAGAAGGCATTTTCTATCTTACTACCAGCTGCACTGAAGTGATTGTGTTTTTGTTTTTGTTTTGTTTTGTTTTGTGAGAGTCGGAGAGGGAATATGTATTCAAACAAAAATATTCAGGAAGGCAAGGGAGAAACACTTTTTCTATTCTAAAGTAAGGAAAAGATTGGATCTATAAGGGATTTCTTTGGGGGAGGAGAAGCTGAGTCTTACGATGCTCCTCGGGGAGAAGATAGGGCATTGTAGAGGGAAGAGAAGGAGGAGGTCACAGGAGGTTCCATTGGGGGCAGGAGGAGATGAAGGATTTCCACTGTCGATTCCTCTTTAGTTGGTTTAGGTTCATTTAAAATCTTTTAAAGCTGAAGTTAGTTACTTTGTTTCTTTTTGGTATTCTACTTCTGGTTAAATTATTAAGGGAAATTTGCAAGATTTTGGAACCTAGGAGGCCTTCATTTGATCCCAATAATAGTTACAGATTTCTCCTTAGCCGACTCACACAGTCTCCTAGCTCAAGGGTGGAACCCAGAGTATCTGCATTTTGCCCAGTCAGGATCACCAAGGGACCGTGAACAACAATCAGAGAAACATGGAGAAGTGGCTCTGAGCTTTTCTTCTCATGGCATGTTTTCCCCTAAGATAACTGAAAGGCCATGGCAGCTGACGGTGCCTTACATGCAAGGCTGGTGTCTGTACCTCACCTCCAGGAACTGTTTAAACAGCTGGACTGGAGTGGACCTGGGTGTCCCAGGTGAAGCTAGCAAGTTGCTGTAAGTGGAATCTGATTCATCTTCTGCGTATGCCTCTGCTGCCCCCATCCCACCCCCACCCCTGGGCATGTTTTCAGGGTCTCATGGAGGAGAATCCAAGGTGGAAAACCCTGATAGATCAGGAGAGAGACCACTACATGAATGATGTCCGTCATGAGTCTGGCTTTCCCACATTGTGAATTCCTTAACACCCTCAAATGTTTGCTACTTACTGCTACCAACCAACCGTGTCAATATGACTTGGTATAAACAGGGAAGTTCCGTGTTTAGACCAAGTACTGAAGTAAGAGGGACCCTCTACTGTGCAATCAAGAAGGCTCTGGAGAAGCCATTTAAAGTTCATGAAACGATCAGCAGTCAGACTTAGTAAGAACTCACTAAAGAATTGTTAGATGTACTTGAGCGAGAACCATTGGTCTACAGTCTCAGTCTAGAGTTTGAGATATTTTGTTTGGCACTTAAAAGGCAGGCAATTTGGAGAGATTGGATCATATCCGTATCATTACATACTGTTTACTTAAAATATTGGTATTAGTGCTGTAGGCTGTAATAACAAATCTTGTAATATGTGTCCATCTATAAATTGTTACTCATTTTCCCACTGCTATTGGCTCCCATTGAAATAAAACAGATGTGATAGATAATGGATAGTCAGGTTCTGTGGGTTGTGGTTTGTTTCCCAGTTGTGTACACTAGGTGGTGCTAGTGTCACATCATGGATACCCACAAAGGCCTGAACACATGTGCTGTGTATTTTTACCACTTGGGGTCACTTAAGGATTACCTGACTTCCCTTTTTCACCCATATAAGCAAATTCACAAATTCAAAGAAATTATTTCCTCATTACATTTGTCAGAGGCTGTGGTCTTTTTTTTCCCCCCCTAGATCTTGAAGGCCAAGAAATGTGTGTTGAGATTTTTTTTTACCCATGAATTAGCCACACATGGTTAGTGCCTGGGTGGTTCCTCCTGTCACAGAATGGTGGACCGTCACCCCAGCCTTCTCCAGGGCCCACCATTGGAGACTTCTCTATATAAAGAACTTCCATACATGTCAGGATCATGCTTGTGCTAATTTCTGTGCTCATTAACAGCCCCAGAACTGAGAGTGCTTTTTCTCTGTCATTTCCTCTGATTTTGCCTGTCTCTGAAAGGCCAGCTTTGAATGGACTGAGGTGGCTATCATGTTAGCTAATTGCTGACACCCACCAGACTTCCTGCCTCTTCTACAGCTGGTCCTGGGAGTTATATGCTATGGCCCCTGTAGAGCATGCTAGAAATTTGTGGAATGGCCCCAGTGGACTTGCCTCCCTGTGGGTTGGTATGGGTGAGGACAAGGGCAGGATGTGTGGGCTCAAACAGCACAATGAGCCCAGTCACTCCACATGGCAACTCATGAGTTCTTTTTTGAAAAAATTAAAATGTTGGTCATCTCAAGTGATGGTCTTCCAGAACCCCTTCTCAACAAGTGACTTCTGTTTTCTTTTTCTTTTCTTTTTTTTTATTTACTTGACGTGTACTCATGTTCTGTGTACCTAGTGCCTGTGGAGGTCATAAGATGGTGTGGTATCCCCTGAAACTGGAGTCACAGGTGATTGTAAGCCAGCACGTGTGTTGGGAACCAAACCCAGGTTCTCTGCAAGAGCATCTTAAGTGCTCAGCCATCTCACGAGAACTCATCCTTCTGCTATCAATGAATGCCATCTTGGGTGATGGAAGCAAGAGAATTGAGTCACTGTCTGTGGCACTTTGAATGTCATTGGCCCCCTTGAGCTCATAGGGTTGGCACTATTTGGAGGTGTGGCCTTGTTGAAGGAAGTATGCCACTGTGAAAGCAGGCTTTGAAGTCTCTTTGTCTGAGGTTAACTTCCTGTTGCCTTATCAAGATGTAGCCAGCACTGAGTCTACCTGCATGCTACCATGTTTTCTGCCATGATGACGGACTGAATCTCTAAAAATGTAAGCCATCACCTCAATTCAGTGTTTTCCTTTATAAGAGCTGCCATGGTCATAGTGTCTCTTCCCAGCAATAGAAACCCTAACTAAGACACTAACTCAACAGCATCCTTTGTTGGAACCATTTAAATTTGTCACAGAAATTCACTTGGTTTCTAGCATTTTGGGTTTATCCATTTGTGTCAAACCCATTTAAGAACCTGAGATGGGTTTCTCTGGTGTTACTTGGATCCAAACTAAGATGGACTGAGGTCCTCTATAATTTAGTTTCCAGCATTCTCCTTACATCTCCTCACTTCATACCAACTTTCCAGTCTTTTCATCCCCCTCCATATGTAAAAACCACAGGGACCGTTTATTGGTGTATACTGTGAACATTGGTCTGAATGCCATCCTTGCTCGGTCTAAACAGCCCAGGAGCTAAGTTGCAATCACATGTCCCCTCTGCAGATGAAGAAGCTTAAGCAGAGAGGGTAGTGATTAGTTCAAAGATAACATGGCTGGGAAGGAATGGGGTGATGACTGTCTTAATTCCTGTGCTACTGCCTGCTGAGATCTTCCCACTTTCTTGACTGTCAGGGACCTGAGTCATCCTTTCCGCCCTTCTGAGAGACTGTGAAAACTCTGCTCTGAATGCCACCCAGAAGCCAGATGTTCTATATTCTGACTCATGGAAGAACCAGTGCTATCTGTATTTGAAGGTAAGGAACCTGAGGTCCGATGGAGGTTAAGCTCCTGGAAGGTGGGCTTTCCTGCTGTGCTGTGTGCCTCAGGAAAGCCTCAGCACACCCCTTTGTCTCCTCTATACATTATAATTTAGCTTTAAACGCTCTGAAACCGCCATGCTCCCCTCCCCATCCCAGTGGATCAAGGTGCCTCTACTGAAAGCCTTCTGGGCCCCACCCTTTCTTTTCTCCACAGAAAGCTGCGTAGGTACAAGCAGGACACTATCTCTCCTAGCATGAAGAGTTTTCCAACTGACAGGAATATTTTGCTAAGGTGTTGGAAACCACGTTTTCACTACAAGCAGGAAACAATATCCCATACTCCAATAACCCCAGCAGAATGGGAGAATAGACCATTTTCAGTAGGAAAATACGGCTTTTTAGCTTTCTCAAGAAAACCTTTGACCAAAATCTGAGCATGAATTTGAGCATATGGGCTCGAAGTTCCAATTTGCTCTGGCTGAGATTTCACTGGTACGACGGACCGATGCTTGCAAAGAAATATGTGAATTCATCGTGGCTATTTTTGCAGCACTGAAGTTGGCCAGCTGCCAAGTCGAGAACTTTCTGCCTTAGCAGTTCTCGGTTATTTGAGGCTGGATGACTCACTTAGTGTAACATCCTCTTGTTTGCCTCCTTTTCCTCCCCTGGGCCCCTCCCACTTCGGAGGGCTGGCAGGGGCAGGGAGCTGCTGTTGAGGATGGCACTTCTTGTCAGGTTTTGTTACTTCTTTGTTGGGAACCACCCTTATTGCAGGCCACCTCCATCTTCTGTGTGCTCCAAACCTTTTGCTCCTCCTCTTACCGTAGTGTATACTTTCTGCATTTTATTTACCTGTTTAGACATAGTGTGTTTCTCGTGGCAGAGAGAAGAATGTTTCAAGCAGGCTTAGTTTCAGGATAGTTGTTAACCCAGGGCGAGTCCAGCCTCTCAAAGGCTGTTGGGAAGCATCTTTTAAACTGGAAAAAGAAAAAGTAACAATGTAAGTGATGAGACACTTCTCTGAGGAACCAGCTAGCATAGTTAGTTAGGATGAGAAGCTAAAATTTCTTAGTTTGTTATCTTTGAGATGGCAAATCTTAGAAATTAGTCTGCAGAATCATACAAAGTTGAGCCTTGACTTTCTCCTTCTGAGTGGGTGGTGTTCCAGAATGAAGCTGTGTCTTGCAACCCAGAACCACACAGTGCTGCTCCACCAGTCATTCAGAGCCACTGGAGCAGCGCTCACTGTGCGGCAGGCTGTATCTCTTGTGTTTTCAATTCATTTGTTTATATATTTATTTACTTGTTTATTTTTTGGGGTTTTTTTTTGAGACAAGACTTCTTTTTATAGCTCTACCTGTCCTGAAACTCACTCTGTAGACCTAGAACTCAGAGATCTGCCTGCCTCTGTCTCCCAAGTGTTGGGATTAAAGGCAAGTGCTGGCATTAAAAATATATACCACCAGCATGTTTTGATTTTTTTCCCTCTCTGTTAAGCAGCAGTAATTATTATTCTTTAAGGAAACTGTGACTTAAAGTAACAAGATAACAATTCAAACATACTAGTTGGATTTCCAACTAGAACAACAAAGATTTAATTATATTAACAGAATATATGAGCTGACAAGACTCAATCTTTAGAGGCCCCAGCAACATCAGAATACACATCCCTCTAATGAGTATGGGTCATTCATTCACTAGGATATGCTAGTCCATAAAAAGCCTCAGTCTGCTTAAAAGGATTAAAGCCATACAAACTACATCCAGCAAACACACTGGACTGAATCCCGAAGTCAGTACAAGAAAGCATTGAGATAGGAAGTAACACAGGAACAAAAGAGCCACTGTGTCAAAAAATCATGAGGGGAAATAGAAAGTTCTGCGACAAAGGTGAAAGTGGAAACAGCAACGATAGGTGTGGGGAGGTAGCAAAATGCGTTCAGAGGGGGCTATGAATCGTTGTATTAAAAGGGGGAAGAGGGGAACTGAGAGATGGCTCAGTGCTTAAGAGTGCTTGCTGCTCTTGCAGAGGACCTGGGTTTGGTTCCCAGCACCCAGCTCGTAGCTCACAATCACTTGCCACTCTAGTTCCAGGAGATCTGATGCCACTTTTTGCCTCTGAGGACACATGGTGCTCATACACACACGCAGACACACACACACACACACACACACACACACACACACACACACAATTTTTTTCTCAATTAAAGAAAAAAAAAATCTCAAGTTAAATTCCCATCTCAAGGACCCAGGGTGAAAGAAAGTAAAAAATAAATCCCAAAGCAAGCAGACAGAAGGAAACAATAAAGATGAGAGCAGATGTTAATAAACAGAAAATGGAAACAACAGAAGAAAATCAATGGAACCAAAGATTCGCAGTTCAAAAAGATCAACAAAGCTGCCTAAGCTTTGTCTAGAAAGAGATGAGGTCCTTTCTCCAAGGTGACTCCAAGGTGAGCCATGATTCACAAGGAAGACAAGGTTAGTGTCAAGGTTCAAACCATGGCTCTGTCTCTCCACTTATCCTGTTAGTGCTTGAGGACCAGGGACTCCTGTCACTCATTTGCACATCCCTAATGGTTTTACTCTGGGCCTGGCACACAAGAAAGGCTCCGGAAATGTTTGCTGAACTAAAATGAAAAGCATACTCCTCCCTATCCTTAGCCACCATCTGTGTACAATGATAAATTATGCTTCCAATGCAGATCGAGCTGAATCGCACAATTTCTGATGAGAGAAGCTGGAAGCAGCAAACTGCTAGTCCTTAAAAATAAACTCTTCGACTTCAGAGATTTGGCCCAGAAATGAACCGAGCTATAGCTGAAGCCCTGACACTTGAGTTTATTACCCTGGAGCCAGAGGGGTGGTGTCTCTGGCTGAAGAGAAACTTGATCACCTTGACCTGGCCTTGCGTACTCATCTGCCCTGTCCCCATTCTGGGCCCCCAGGGAAATGGATACTGCTCATAGCCAGGACTGGCCCCTCCTCAGATGATGCTGATTTAAGGGAGCCCCCAAACCCAGCCACTTTTCTCCAGAGTTACAGGTTAGGAACAGGGTTAGAGCCCAGTTCTATGTAGTAGATAGAACCTAGATCTCTGCCATTTCCTAAGGGTTAAAATGTGTTGAGTATTAACTTTCATGCTCTCAGGTGTGTATATCCTTCTGGTTCAACCTAGCAAATTCTGCAGTGCATGGATGCTAGCTACCACATGCCAGGACTGGAGTGACATGCCACCTGTTCCAGGACCAGTGAAGATAAGAGTCTTCACAGATGTCGTCTTTTTCACCTAATAAGATCTCTGAGGGAGACAGAGTGCAGGCTGAGGCTTCTGCAAGTAACCCTGAACTCACCATGTGAGGACAAGGCATTTGGACTCCCTTGTCCTCTGGGCACACCCCCCACCTCCTCGGGCTACTTCGGGCCTCCACATTTGTTAGTTTCCCACGAAGAATATGTGTGTGGGACAGGCAGACACCGTGCACATTCGTGTGTGGTTCTCCTGGAGCTTAAATGTAACAGCTGCTTTTCTCAATTTAAAGGTGACTCCTTTGGAAGCCTCAGATGTGGAACTGACCCTAAGTTGAAAAGATCTTTTTAGGGCAAGAGCTTTGTTCTTACGAATTTTCTGCCTCACCAACCATGGGGAATGTGAGCCAGGGGGAAAAGTCTGTTAAAGAAGTTGGTCATTCATTTCAAGAGCCGGGGGCCGTCCTGCAGCATAGCCTCCTCATTCTCTCGGCCTTTTGATCCACTGGAGCTGTGGACAGGAAGGTGCAGGGCAATGATCCCCAGAGACTTCCCACCTGCCGATAAAGGAGGTTATTATGGGTGGAGAGAAGGACCTTTTCATTTTTTTTTCAAATGGAAGCTTTAATTCTGTTTTGAGAATAATTTCAAATTTCCATATCATAAAATTAGTAAAATAATAATAATAATAATGTACCTTTCTCCTGAGAGAAAGTGATGAACTTGTATCTGACCGGTTGTAAAACAGCTGTGTTTCCCAGAGTGTGTCACCTCAAGGTCTGGCTAGTCTCCATTGTTCAAGATGTCAAACATGGAATTAGTTCATTTTATGATGAGAATGAAAAGAAAGACAATAACCCATGAACAGTGGTGTGACTAGTGAATACATCAGTTAGTGTTCGGTACAACTGCATACCACAGTATTCTAAACCGCAGCGCAGGCACAAAGGACCTATTGTATATCCTCTTGAAAAAGGCATAGAGGCAACAGGTAGTTTGGAGCTGATGAAGGTGGTCCTGTCGTCAGCTCTCCAGGTTTATTCAGGCTTCATGTTCTGCCGTCTTTAGCTCAAGCTCATTCCTTCCTCAAAGGAGCTACTTTAGGGCTGAGGGAGAAGGCTCAGTGAACAAAATGCTTCCTACTGAGGGCATGGGTTCAAATCCCCAACATCTAGGTAAAAAAACTGAGCTTGGAGGCACAGTACTACACAGTACTACAATTCTCTGGCCAGCCAGTCTAGCAGAATCTGAGAGCTCCAGGTTCAGTGAGAAACTCCATCTCAAGATATAGGACGGAGAGTGAGTGACTGGAAAAGATACCTGACTCTGGCCTCTGGCACACACACACACACACACACACACACACACACACACATATTCACACCAATATGTGCACACATATGCACCTGCATACAAGAATACATACAAATGCATGCATGCATACATACATACATGAACACCTATACTAGAACTCACATGCCAAGCCACAAGCCTGCTATTGGAGCTGCAGCGGTTACCTCTGGATTACGGAAGAAAACCAAACCAACAATGAATACCTTAGAGGGTGTGACCCTTTAGAGTTGTGATTCTCAGCCTGTGGGTTGTGGCCCCATGGTGGATCAGACAGCCCTTTTACAGGGGTTGTCTATCAGATGTTTACATCACAATTCATAAAAGAAGCAAAATTATAGTTATGGAATAGCAACAAAATAATTGTATGGTTGGTGGACACCACAGCATGAGGAGCCGCATTCAAGGACCACAGCATTAGGAAAGCTGAGAAGCACTGATCTACGTACAGAATTTTCCCAGACTATTGCAAGAACTTTTATCTGCCCAGTTTTCAGTAGGAAGAAGCAGGGGAATCTATGAATTCAGAGACATTCTGATCTACATTGTGAATTTCAGGCCAGCCAGGGATACACAGTGAGATCTTGTCTCAAGAAAAAGCAAAACAAAAACTCACATGTCTATCTGAATTTCATCTACCAGTACTTCACATCACTTCTCTACCAGAGAGGCCACAAGATGCAGAGGGGTTTTGGGGTTTTGTTTCCCAACATTTGAAATATCTGAATTCTGTGTTTCACCTACAGCTAAAAAAACTTGGGCATCTAGGAGACACACAGTAGTCTCTCAGCATGCACTTTATAAATTTGATAGTGGGTCACATGAACCTTGCCCTGCTGGTTCATCTTCTCATCACATTTGTTCACCAGTCACTTCTTCACGGTCCTGTCCAGACAAGCAGTGAGGTCGGTGCCCTGTGCACAGAGATGAGCAGTGCCTCCGCACAGGATGTGGGAGGTGGACAGGTAGAGAAAGAGTACAAAAGAGAATTACAAGTATGAGGTTGGATGGAGGGGCATTGAAGACTGGAGGCAGCTGGGGTCCCAGAGGAGCCCACCCCAAGGATCAGAGTGGACTTCTGGGTAAAATTGACACTGGTAAGTGAGGAAGGGTAAGCAGCAGTTCTATTTTGAGATAAAAAAATTTGGCTTAACCACAAAAATGAATGGATCAGCATCCAACTGAAAATACCCTAGTGAAAGTGGACCCAGGAGGGACCTAACCCTGGGATGCATGTGATGGCAAGGGGACTTGGTTTCTCTGCATACCTTGGCTCTGCTGTCCTCTGGGTGGCTTTATTCAAATTTATATGGCGGTCAGTTTCAGGCTTGTGTCCCCTGGGCCCTGCAGAAATAGTGCTGCTTTTGAATAAGACCTAGGATACAGTATGACAGTTGGAACACTTAGATTTTAGTCCCTTGTGGTGACTGGGCACTTAGACAACAGATTTAGTAATGATTGGCCAGACTGGATCATATGCCTATCCCATCCTTAAAACTGGAGCGCCTGCAGGAAACTGAGTCACAAATCACAGTGGATTTGGAGAGCAATGACTTGGGAAGCAGAAGGTGTGACAATGACAAATAAGATGTCTGGGCAGGTGTGGAAGGGATTGCTGTGAAGATACTGATAACCATGAAAAAATTATGCAATAACTTAGCCACACTTAACTGACTGGCAAGCAAGCTCAGAGCACAGGTTTCTCTCGTTGCAAAACTTGTGTTCTTTGGCTCACCTCTGCTGCCTACCAGCATCCTGTGCTAGGTCCCACTCGGCTCCTTGGCTTGGTGCTTGCAGCTCCTGCCTGGGTTCAGTTGAAGCTATTGCCAGGGCAACCACAGGTAACTAACTACTTGCATGGTATAGATGCTCAGTATATCATTTTTGAATGAATAAATAATGATGCTTGCCTTGATCTGTGCTGAAAGCTGTGGAGTTGAAAAAAAAAAAAACCACAAGTTTATCATGATTTTTATAACCTCTGAGAGGTTACAAAAGAGCCTGGAAGGTAAAGCTTGTCAGGAACAATGGCTGTACAGCCTTGAACACTCAACTGTCAGCTCTTCACCATTCTGAAGTTCATTCCTTTTACTTATTCTTTGATAATTTCATGCATGAATACAATGCATTTGATCATATTAATCCTATCCACCCCCTTCAAGCCCTCCCAAACCCCTTGCCACACCCTCATCCCAATTACCTGTCCTCATTTCATAGCCCACTGAATCCAATCAGTGCTATCTTTATGTACACAGATATAAGACCACCTATGGGAGCACAGGCCACCTCCCTGAAAATAAAACTAAGTCTAAGTATGTTAGCAGCTTTCAACTGTCAAAGTTTCTCAGCTAGGGCATGGAACTTCACCAGTCTTTTCTCCATCCATGCTAGAATGGCTTGATCTTGTTCAATGGGAGTATATCGGTGAATGGCCACATCATACCCAGAAGACATTGCTTCACAGCAGACGTATCAAACCTTATAATCTTTGTGTCCCTTCTAGAATGTTTCCTGAAGAGAGAGAGAGAGAGAGAGAGAGAGAGAGAGAGAGAGGGAGGGAGGGAGGGAGGGAGGGAGGGGTCGGTCCCATCTAGGGCTCATCCCAAGTTATTCTGTGCAGTCTATCTTTTTATTTTTAAAGACTTACTTACTCTAAAATTTTATGTGTGTAGTGGCTAATTTTACGTCAACTTGACACAAGCTGGGGTCACTGGAGAAGGGAGATCCCCCTTCCCCCTCCATAGGATCAGGCTGTAGGCAAGCCTGTAGGGCATTTTCGTAATCAGTGATTGATGGGGGAAAGCCCAGCCCATTGTGGGTGGTGACTACCTTGGGCTAGTGGTCTGGTTTCATTAGAAAGCAGAGTGAGCAAGCGATGGGGAGCAAGCCAATAAGCAGCACCCCTCCATGACTTCTGCATGGTTCCTGCCCTGCTTGAGTTCCTGTCCTGAGTTCCTTCAATGATGAACAGTGATGTAGAAGTCTAAGCCAAATAAACCCTTTCCTCTCTGTCTTACTTTTGGTCATGATATTTCATCACAGCAACAGTGACCCTAACTAGAACAGAAATTGGTACCAAGACACTGGGGTGTTGCTGTGACAGCCCTGACCATATTGTTTCAGGAAGGATTGTGGAAGAAATTTGGAACTTTGGGCTAGAAAACCTATTAAATGTTGAAAGCCTGGTGATCCATTCTGTAGAAACTTGGGAGATAAGAATGTTGAGAGCAGGATAGACAATGGAGGCCTAGCTTGTGACTTTTCAGAGGGAAGCAAAGACAACCCTGCCGTTTGAGTTAGTAATCTGTGGTTCTGGTCAGCTGGAGCTGAAGAACTGACTGTGATTAACAAGAGAGCAGAAGCTTAAGGGTGAAACCCTTCCTTGGCTGCGGTAATGGATGCTCATCAGCTGGAGCTGATAAGTCAGATATGATTAAGAAGAGACCAGGATCTTTGAGAAGTCTTCTGGGAAGTGTTTCCTCGGGATCAACACATAGAAACTGTTTCAGAGGAAGCCAAGGTTTACCTCCTGCTGGCAGCTAAACTTGGTAGTGTAAGAGTCACCCAGGTGGTGCTGGTTTTGAAGGCATGGAGAACAGCTGAGGCTGGGCACTGTGTGGCTGGGCTGGACTCCCTGAAGAGAGCCCATGAGAGGCTATTGGTGAAAATGCAGCCTAGCTGTAGCAAGGGACCCCAGCATTTTGGAGATGCCAGTACCATGGGATTAGCACTGAAACAGCAGCAGCTGTGGAGTGGAGCCAGTCAGGGCCCAGAAGACAAGCTGTGTGTACTGCAGAGGGCGGGGACAGAGAAGATAGCCCAAACCCTTTGGAAGAGCCCAAAAGATGGTGAGTGAATTCCAGGTACTGGACATTGAGTTATTTATATTGTTAGAGAATGGTTTTGCTCTTTTCAGATTGTGACTGTGCCCTGGTTCTTCTCTCTCATAATAAGAAAGTATTTAACTTAATTTTGATTTTTAAAGGATACCACAGTTGAGAAATGTTGATTTTATAAAAGAGATTTTGAACTTTTAAAGGGACTGGATATTTTAAAGGGACTGAATTTCTAATGTGTTTGAATTTGTAAAGACTGTGGGACTTTTACAGTGATTTATGTTTTTAATGTGAAATCTTGGGGAGAAATAAGAAAGAAAAGGTTGTGGCTCGATAATGCTGTGTTTGTGTGTCAGGTTGACGAGGGGTCAGTTGTGCTGGCTGGTTTTACGTCACCTTGACACAAGCTGGAGTCACTGGAGAACAGAGAGCATCATCTGAGGAAATGCCTCCCTCCATAAGATCAGACAAGCTGTAGGGCATTCTCTTAATGAAGGACCCAGCCCCTAGTGGGTGGGGCTTTCCCTGGGCAAGTGCTCCTGGCTTCCCTAAGAAAGCAGGCTGAGTAAGGTCCAGGGAGCAAGCCAGTAAGCAGCATTCCCCTATGACCTCTATATTAGCTCTGCTTCCAGACTTCTGCCCTGTTTGAGTTCCTGTCCTGACTTCCTTCAGCAACAAAGATTGCTGTGGAAGTGTGAGCCAAATAAACCCTTTCCTCTCCGAGTTGCTTCGAGTCATGGTACCTTCTGGTAGTAAGGGTAACCAGACTAACACAACATGTCTGAGTGCCTGTGTACCTTGTGCATTCATGCAGTGCATGCAGAGGCCAGAAGAGGGCGTCAGATCTCCTGGGACTGAGTTACAGTCTGTTGTGAGCCTCCCTGTGGGTGCTGAGAACTGAACTGAGATCTCTGCAAGAGCAGCCGGTGCTCTTAACCGCTGAGCCATCTCTCCAGCCCCTCAGCACTTCTCAGTCAAGATGGGTGCTGGTAAGGAGATCTCAGTGGATAGAACCAATCAGACCTCTAACATGTATTTCTATTTCTCATGCTTTGGCCTTCATGCGGCTGTGGCTGTCCTTAGACTCTGCTTATAATATGCAATGAGACAAGAGACACCACCTTGCTCCATTGGCCACCAATGTCCCAGTTTAGTGTGGCCTTCAAGGTCCTGTGTGACAAGGACCCTGTTCAACTACTATTTACCTAGTAGCTACTGGTTTGCTTGTCTTTTTAGTACCTCCTATAGGCTATCATGGGTTTGGCCATTCCACTTCTAGGCCTATAACTAGCCAAGCACATTAAAAAGAGGGACTCAGACATGTGTACACCAGTATTCCTAAGCAGCAATATTCACAATAGCATAAAAATATAATGAACTATGATTTGTTCTTTAAAAAGAAATTCTGACCCATGCAACAACCTTCTGGATCTTGCGCTAAGTGAAATAAGCTAGACACAAAAGGTCAAATTCGATGACCTTCCACGTATGCTTAGGGCCTACTGTGATCAAACTTGCAGTGGCAGAAGCCAGGATAGAGATGATTAGGGGCAGGAAGAGGGAAGAGTTTGTTCTTGCAAAACAAAAAACAAAACAAAACTGGAGATAGAGAACAGAGATCACTGGGCAGTGTTGTAGATGGATCTAGAGCTCCTGGCTCACCCATTTTAAAAATGGCTTTCAAAATAATAATAAAAAAGAAATGAAAGTGTCACATGAAGTCCCAAAAACTCCCCAGAAACAGGCTGTATAACTGACAGCAGTGATGGTTGTAGGTAACTGTGACTTTATTAAAAGCCATTGAATTGCAGGTGTCGAGGTGGAACTCTAGGGCATGTGCATTGTTGCTCAGCAAAGCTATTATGGAAATGAGCCTTCTCCATAGTGCACTGGTCAGCACTCCCCACTCTCCTGGGCTCTGGCAATTTCTTTGGAATTATATTCCTATAGTCCCCCTGGCTTGAAAATCCCTACAGAATGGCCATCCATGAGTGGTTATACCTCGCAGAGAACACCCTTCTAGAGAATCAGAAAGACAGCTACAGTGGCCCCCAGCATGAATGAAATCGTACTCCGGGAAAAGGTGATTCTAGGTCTCTATGGGAGAAAGGTGCTGACCTTAATCCACAGGCCTGGTGATGCTGAAGTTGGATTGACCAAGGCTTCATCTTCCTCGGTGAAACAAAATTATTCTCTCCCTTCCTCTCATCTTTCTGTCTCTGTCTGTCTCTTTCCACCTGTACTAGGCTTTTGGGCCACCAAATCAGGACATGGGAACTTCTTATTAGTTAGGAATGCTCAGCCTAGCTTAGGCTCGCTTCTGGCTAGGTCTTTCAACTTAGATTAACCTGCTTCTCTTCATCTACCTTTTGCCTTGGGGTTTTTTACTTTTCTTTTCCTCTATCTATCTTACTTTCCCTGTTTTTCATGTTTGAATGACAGCTGCCTGGCTTCTGCCCTTGGCATGTCCCTTACTCTCTCCTCCTCCTCTTCTTCCTCCTCCAGCTTAGATTTCTCCTTCTCTGTATTTTTCCTGCCCACCAGCCCCACCTATCCTTCTCCTGCCTAGCTATTGGCTGGTCAGCTTTTTATTAGACCAATCAGGTGCCTTAGACAGGCAAAGTGAAACAGCAACACATCCATTTATAATTAAATAAATGCAGCATAAACAAAAGTAACATGTTTGCCCAGTTAAAATATTCCACAACACCCCCTCCCTGTGCTTCCCTGGCCCTCCCTCTCCTTCCATCCTCCCTCCTCCCCACATCTATCTATCTCCATCTCTACCCCCTACTAGCCTGGGACGCCCTATTGCACATCCTCAGTCCTTAGGCCTAAACATCATCTCATTGCTGACAGATCATGGATCTCTTAGGGAAGGGCCTGGCAGACATCAGAGCCACCTAGCTTAGTTCACTTGGCTTCCTATTGCTGTGCCTATAACCCCTCTTCCCCAGCTTTCTGTACGGGCACTGGTGATGGACTCCAGGGCCTTGCACATGGCTTCTAGAAGTGCTCTACCACTGAGCTACAATAGCCTTCGTTTGATCCCATTTTGAAGAAACACATCCCTTCTCTGGCCCCAGAACTGAGGCTCATTCAACATGAAGTGTTACCTGGAAGCAGAGTCCAGAGTAATTTTGACACAGCCTGCATCACAGTCTAGCACGTTGGGACTTTCATATTAGTATGTAGCCCAGGCTATGGAAAGTGAGGGGGCAGTTTTCTAGGGAGTCTGGAGAAAACTGGGAAGAATCAACTGAAGAGGAACACAGTCAGTGGCTGGAGGGAAGAGGGACCATCTTTGCAGTTATCACACTAGATACCAGGCCTGACAGCTCTGGCTGGCCATGCCTTGTGGACACTGCTATGGTCCTGCTGCCCTGGGAAGCACGTGCTGCATCTCAGATGGTACTCATGGGTCGCTGCTTCCATCTTCCTGCCTAGCTAGCTCAAACACTATATTTTCATGTGGCTGACACCAAGATTCAGTCAAGACAGCCCCTTCAAGATTCCAGCAAGCTCAGGGACCAGTACAGGATGCTCTGGCAGCTCAGAAATGAGATACTAGGACCAGGGACCCCTGAGAGAAGACCAGAGCCAGGAAACTTGTCTTCCTGCTACAGGAACAGCCCAGTGACCTGGAAAGGTATGGGACATGATGTTGATGTTTTCACAGTGACATCACTCTTGGTGGAAACCACACTCTGTACATAACAACTGCACAGATTGAATTAGACTCAGAGAAGAGAAGCCAACATGCTTCTGCATTTGGATAGGTATATCCAGGATAGGAACTTAGATGTTTCACAGTGGGGATCTCATAGCACTATAAAATGTCGACACTGTATGATGAAATAAGGACTTGCCCTCCTACCCCATGGAGCACACCTTTTCCAGCCATCTCAGAGTGGGGGGGTCATGCATGCTCTAGGAATGGATTTTCACACAGTGCAGGTCTGATTTTGCTCATAGTTGCAATTCCTGTTCTCTCTGCTGATGCAGGATGTCTTTCTATATGTTGTGAATATACTTTTTTACCATTTTCAATAAAGAGGCTGTTTTGGCCTATGGTAAGGCGACTTGGAGGCAAGCAGAGAAAAAATGAAGAAGAAAGACAAAGTCAAGGAGATGCTGTAAGCTGCTGTCCAAGGAAGCAAGATGTGAAACTACCGGTGAGCCACTAGCCATGTGGCCAGACATAGATTAATAAAATGGGTTGAGTTAAGTTGTAAGAGGTAGTTGGTAATAAGCCACAGGACAAACAATTCATAATTAATATAAGCCTTTGTATGATTGTTTTATAAGTGGCTCTGGGATCGCAGGTAAGAGAACTTTGAAATGTGGGCTGGGATGGGTCAGAAACTTCAGACTACACTCTGCCCCTCACTCTCTGTTCCCTCTGACCTGAGAGCCCCTTAGCCCTCCATGAACCCTCCAATAATCCCTTGTCCTGGTTTCCTTTCCCACACCAAACCACTGGTGTTCCTTTGAATTCTGTTTCTTTAATGTGACTTCAAGGCCTCCTCTTGGGTCAAAGATAGAACCGATACCCAACTCAGTACATCAACTAGGATCTGTGGAATAATCTAGGGTCCTTACTTGCCTAGATATGAACGCCTGACTTCTATTAATGCATGGGTCAAGCATGAGGATTCTGAGGTCTTAACAGCTGTCCATGTCTGGGAGAAACTAAGTTTCAGTCTTGCTTTTCAGTTTTTTCACTTGAAGCTTGCAAAGAATGATGGTCATGGCTGAGAGTTCAATAGCGAACTAAGGAATGTACCAAAGACCAAAAAAAAAAAAAAAAAAAAAAAAAAAAAAAAAAAAAAAAAAAAAAAAAAAAAAAAAAAAAAAAAAAAAAAAAAAAAAAAAAAAAAAAAAAAAAAAAAAAAAAAAAGGTTATAGAAATGGGAGAAAGGAGATGCAGCCTCTTTGGACTGACCATGTTGACAAGAAACCTCAGGACCTCAAAGGTGGTGGCAGTATAGTAAACATCAGGCACATTCTATGGGAAACATATGGCAAAACCATGGAAGCCATGGAAAAGCTAAAAGTCTTAGATGGGATTCATTGAAGTGGCTACAGAGTATAGTGAAGATAAAGCCACGCAAAGGGGTGGCTTGGGTTGAATGGCTGGGGAGATCCATGGAGGGATGATTTCAAGAAGTGTAGCTCTGGTCAGGTATATTGTGTTGTTTGTAACACCTGCTTTGCCCATCCCATTAAGATGGTGACCCTGCCAGCTCTTCCAGCCTTCCTAGCAAAAGTTCCCTGCATCCATAGTTTCCAACTTCATGCTGACATCTCTCTGAGTTTCTCTAGCTGTCCTTGAGCTCCTAGATATAAGAGATTCTCTTGCCTCAGCTCCCAGGTGTTGGGATTACAGGCTCACCACCATGCCCACTTTGCTTCTAGAAATCACTTGCCCGGGTGATGAACACATGCCATTGACAAAGGGTCTGCTAGTACTTGAGCAGGGAGCATCTCCACAGACTGTGCTCAGCAGAACTCTATCCTCATCCCTTTCTACCGTTCCTGGACTAACCTCCCTGCCTCCTCTCTGGCTCAGGCACAGTGAGAGTACAGAGCTGAAGAAACAGCTGAATCCCAGTTCCCCAACCTCTTGCTTTCCCTCTATGCCACCCATTTCCCGCAGTGTCTCATCCTCACGTGACTGCTGCTGTTCTTAGCAGAGAGACCCCCAGGCTCCATTTGGAAAGAAAGTCCCTTCCTTTTGGTCACTAGTGTGAGCCTAACACACAGGGATGGCCTTTGTGACAGGGTCAGTTTTCCTGCAACTAAATAACAACAAAATTTATAGGGATTTTTAAGAGTGCCTTTTCTAAACCAAGGGCTCTGGACCCATTATCTCTCTTTATTGCCCCCCAAATCTCCTCAAGAAGGCTGTACTGCCCTCCCTTTACAAATAAGGAAATGAAGGGCTTAAAGAAAGTACACAAAGGTTTGGAGCCTGGCAAGGGTAAATTATGGGCCCAGGATCGGCACTGTGATATCTCAGAGTGTTCTTGTTTTCCAATCTACTGCCCTGCCTGTCCGGGAAGAACATTGGTGGGCATCCTTTCTCCAAGCTCTGCCATCTCTGCCTGTTCAGGACAGACCTGACCTGCTACCCAGCATTCTCAGACTATGCCAGCCATGCCATTCAAGACTGGTCATAAGGGCCTCATGCATTGGGGGTGGAGTGGACACATTAATGTGTTCAGCCTTCAGGCTGGAGATCAAACAGCCAGCAGGACAAGATGTAAATCACCCTCAGAGACAAACAGTTCCAAATGACCAGCAAACACAGATTCCCATGGACACCCTACACCACACTCTGTGCCTCCCTGCTGTCCCACAAGTGGGGGCTGAGCACACCCTGGGAACCCATCTACTCAGTGGCTTCACAGGTCTAATCTTCCCACCTAAGTGTCCTTCTCAACCAGAGCTCAAATTAGGATCTCTACAGGACTCGGCATGGCACACAGTTTGCAAAATGGTGAGGGATTAGCTGGACATGGGTGAAAATGTGCAAGGTTCTTGATCATCAGGAATAAAGGGGTGGCCATAATGACCTCGTTCAGTAGTGCACAGAACCACTCATGCATGACATAAGAGGGAAACACTAGCTCTCTTCCTGCTCCAGCTCATCACAAATATATTTTTCCACATTACCCATTTAAAATGAAAATCCTTTGGCAAAATAGGTATTATCTCTACCCATAGGGGAATTACAAAGATTCTATACTAAACTGAGAAATTGGATCTCCCTGATCCACAAGGGGCCCCTTTGCCTACTTTGAGTTGTATTGGCTCTGAGAGATTTTTGCTTAAGATTGTTAATAATCTCTAAGCAGGCTTCTTTCCCATCAGCTTCATCATTAGCAACTATACCTCATACTCTGAGCCCCTAGCTGTCTGGGGACTCAGGGAAGCAGATAGTTTTGCATATGTGCTTTGTAGAGATAAAACACATCTTTTTGAAAAGAAACGGTGCCTTGTTAGCCAAAGACTATTCAACACCTGCATGGGTTCCTTTGCCAACACGGGTAGAAAATAGTGCTGGGAGAAACCTTTGCCTGTGCCTCTGGTGACATGTTAGTGGCTGTAGAGTACTCCTTTGATTAGTCCGGAGCTGCAGCCTCTGTTGGCTGCCACACTGAGGTTTTATTGCAGATAAGGCCTGAGCCCTCTATGGACCTCACACCTCCTGTTGCTGCTCTAGCAGCCCTGAAGCTCAGCTCTGTGGGAACCAGAGTTCCTAACATTGCCCTCAGGTAGGCCTGGGGCATCTCCATAGCCTCCTCTTCACCCCTGAGGCCTGCTTCTCATCTCCCAGCACTGCAGGCAGTAACCCTGTGTCCTGTGAAAGCTGAGGAGACAAGAATGTCACATGAAAGGTGCCTGAGGAGGCCTGGCCAGCATCAGGCCACCAAATGGAAGGTACCAGGTGGTTATCATTAATAGAGAGGCTGTGGGGGGCAAGGGCTTCACTGGAGAGGTCTGACTTCAGCTGCTACTGCTAGCTGGCTGCCACGCTTCAGCTATTCACCAAGGAGAGCCCGTGGGCTCCTGATGGAGATCTATTAGTTCCACTTTTACCTGCCTCACAGGGCTGATGTGACTTCAGTTCTTATGTTGCCTGTCCTCAAAATACCTTGCTGATCTCAATCCATTCTGGACTGCCTCCTATCCATGGCCTCCAAGCTACAATGCTTGGTGTTGGGGCTTCAGCCTTCCCTCCCCTCACCGGCCTCACTGAAGTGGCCACTATTTTAATATCTAATTGTTCTCAAATTTCCCGCACTAAGTAGCCAGAGAGAAGGAGAAGGTGTCAGAGTGGGCTCACCGGCTTGGCTAGATGCTGAGGGTGATGGCATCTTACCAAGCTGGATGTACTTCTCCATTCTCCACGATCAGCCTTTGCTAGGTGAAATGGGAGCCTGGGAGGAAGATGTGAGTCAGAAATAGACCTAGAAGGAAGGGCAGGGCCTGGGCATTGACAAAGATTACAATGCACACTTGAGTTTCCATGTCCCAGGAATGAGTAGAATGCTTCACACTTTGTGGAGAAGTTTTCTATAGCTTTTGGTCTACTTTGGGATATTTCTGACATTTTTTTTCAAAATCTGTAGTAGGAAGATTTATTAGACAGTAGTCAGAGAACTGTCTGAGACCATCTATTTCCCTTTTCTAAGGAGTTCTTCTCTGTTATTTTTTTCCCATTTCTATAGAATGAGACCAACTCCACAGCCTTAACATTCTTTATGACTCAGATTTCCTTTATGTCTCTGATCATGTCCCAGTGAGACTGTCCCCATGACCTGTGTTGGGACCATTCTGAGATATTGTCACAATGAAATAAAACCTTTAAGCCTAATAGGGAGATGGTACCAACAAGCAAGCGAGGGCTCCCCGGAAAGATTGTGCATCAGTGGTGGGCCTTGATGGGTCCAGAAAGGGGACTACTCGTTCTTTTGTTGAACACATGAAGAAGGGGCCACAGAGAAGAACCTATACAAAGCACAGAGCCAGCACACAGATGCCCCCCAGGAGTCAGGGCTGCAGAATGGTGGTTATGAGCAATAATTTAGCACATTCAATTTCATGTTTTGGGATGTCCCGGTGGCCCCAAGCATGGCTTCACAGCAAGATAGAGATGGTGGAGAAAGGAAGATAGTGATTCCCTTCCATGTAAGACATCCTGAAGCAAGCACTCGGCAAACCCGGGGGTTGCGGGGGTAAAATTCCTGGACTTAGTGGTGAGACTATTTAGGGAGTTTTGCTGAAGCAACTGGGATGATGACTATTGAGAAATGGCACCTTCTCTCAGTCTAAGCTCCCCAAATTTCCTCTAGCATAACTCAAAAAGCTTATTAGTTCCTGAACACTAGTAATTCTCACTAGTTGATGTAGTGACACATACCTGTAATGCCAGCATTTAGAAGTCTAAAGCACAACCTATGCTGTATACCAAGACCCATTCTCTCAAAACAAACTAAGAAAAATGCCAAATAATTTTCATTCTCATGGGTTGCCACAGAACTGGGAAATGAGAATATTGGGGTGGGGGACTGCCTTTCAAATTGCTGCTCAGATGATCCAATGGTTTTTGTTGTTCTTTTTGTTTATTTATTTTTTTTTCTATTTACATGAGACAGTGTTTGTAGTCCAGCCTTCCCTGAAACACTCTTTGAAGCTAAGGATTGCCTTGAACTTCTGCTCCTCACTGCCTGTCCCTTCTGAATCATGAGATTACAAGTATGGGCTAACATGCCTGGAACAGACAGAGCATGTTGTACATGCTAAATGGGCACTACACTGCCTAAACAGAAGATTCCTCCAGCTGACTTTGAGCCACACTGTCTCCAGTAATGGCACTGTTAGTTCCCACTGGGCTAGCCTGTAAGTGTACATCCCCAAGCAAAAGCTACATTTTTGTCTTTATTTCACCAGAATGCAGCTCAGGGCCTGTGTGGCCCAAGGCTGGCATAAGTTGGATGAATGAAGTGGCCTCCAAACCAGCACTTACAATTTTCTCTTGAATTTGAGGTATTGTGTAGTCCTCTGATGGCTGGGGTTGGCTGGCCAGTCCTATTACCATTCTGTCCAAATCTTACTCAAGCCTTCTTAAATCCCAACTCCTGCCAATTAGGTTTGAAGGTTTCATTCCATTGTGGCAGCCTCACATGCTCCACAATTTTAGATGTGAACCTCTAGAGGCTTCTACCTTTCAGTTTTTAAGTTGAATAGTGAAAAATAATTACTTTTGTTTCTTTTTTTTTCTTTTTTTAATAAGAAAGGAAATGTTACCAATAGGAAGGTCTTCAAAAGGCCACTTCTCAAACTCAAGATTTACTTGAAAAGCACAGACCCTTTAGCTGTAGGGCAGGCTTGGTATGTTTCTGATTACACCAGTGACCCTCACCCTCCAAGCCCTTTGTAGATGGGCCTTTCTTCTAGACAACCTACTGATGAGCAAATGATCTAACAGATTTCACACCACATAAATTTAAGCCTAATAAATGGCTTCAAATTCAGAGCTCCTCGTTCTGGGCTAAGAGAAGTAGATCCTTTACAAAAGCAATTGTGTAGACAATTAATAAGCCCCCATAGAGTACTGGGAAAGAAGGAATTCTGCTCCAGATCTCCTGTCTCCAAACAAACTCTAACCAAGTGATTAACTTTGAGAAATCTTGATGTACTTTGGAGTTTGTTGGTTAGGTTACAGTCAGAGATATCTGGCACAAATATCCCCTGCCCTGTCTAACACTAGTAACTAGTCATGTGTAGCAATTTTTGTTCTTTTTTATAATTTATTTCTATTTTATGTGTATTATTGTTCTCACTGCATAGGTGTCTGTGTGCAAGGATACTTTGGAACTGGATTTACAGACAATTGTAAGCTGCCTTTATAGATGCTGGAACTTGAACCTAGGTCCTTTGGAAAAACAGCCAGTGCTCTTACCCACTGAGCCATCTCTTCAGTTCCCAACATTTTTATTCTTTAACCCCATTTCAAGGGCTCAGTAACCACACATTTCTAGAAATGACATAAGATATAGCATTTCCATCACACACAAAGTTCATGGATGATGTAGATCTTTTTGTATCAATTATTTGGGAATATCACATTATGTACCCCAGTTCAAGCTCCCCTCACTCATGACCTATCCCAAAAAGAGCAAAAATCAAACAAAAACAAGTTAGTTTTGTGTTGTTTAACATGGGTGGTGCAGATCTTTTAGACAGAACCTCTCAGGGTCCAAATTGTTTCTATTGTGTCTTCATCATCAGTAAGGATACTTCCTCTAGGTCTGAGTTATAATTATATCCATATATTTGGACAAAATGAAGTGAAGTTTATAGCAAAAATATAGACCAAAAAGAAATCCTATTGTCAATGGGAAAGAAGAGAACTTAATTTTAAATCTGCTGATGAGCTTTCTCAACTCCATGCTATTTTGGGGATATATTTACAGCTTTGAGGATGAACAATCTTCATTATTCAAAGCCAGAAAAGAAAATTTGCTTTCTCATCCTTGTTAGATAATTGCTCTGTCTGAATTAACCAGGTAATTACTCTGGCTATCAAGGACATATACATGTGAGAGGCTTTTTAAAGTAAGGCCTAGAACTCGCTGACTTCCATAGTCGCCTGGACAGCGGCTAGAGGAGGAGGGAGGGATTGGTCAAGCCACATGGCTAGCTTTTAGCAGTATAGCATGCTTTCCTTAGCGGGTGACCCTTCAGCCTTGGTTTACAAGGAGGGGGGAGCTGTTCAGTGCCAAACCAAAAATGTGTGGGATTGAAACAGTCCTAGAAGAAAATCCTCTATCTAATAAGTGTGTGTATGATGGATTCATATACCACACACTCACTTATGTAAGTCGAGGCCAAAGGTGATGTTTGGTGTCTTTCAACTTATTTTGGTTGTTGTTGTTTTGTTTTGTTTTTTTGAGACAGGGTGTCCTTGTATGTGTAACAGGCCTGGCTGTCCTGGAAGTCACTTTGTAGACCAGGCTGGCCTCAAACTCAGAGATCTGCCCGCCTCTGCCTCCTGAGTGCTGGGATTGAAGGCATGTGCCACCACAGCTGGCAACTGCCTTATTTTTTTCAGTCAGGGTCTCTCTCTGAACTCAGAGTTTACCTATTGGCTAAACTAGGCGGTCAGGGAGCCCTGGGACCCACCTGTGTTTGACCTTTTCCCTAGTGCTGTGGTTACAGACACATACTAAAATTGACTTTTATGTGGTTCTGGGGATCCAAATGCAGGTCCTCTTGATTGTACAGTGGGCGTTTTTTCCAACTGATTCATATTCTGGCTCCAGCTAGTTCTAAGACACCCTGAAAGCTAATCTTTTAGCTTCTCCAGTCAGAAAAGGACTTGGACCCATCAGACAAAGTCTTCTCCAATCATGAGAAAGGTTCTGATTCAGGATAGCCTAGAGAAATGACAAATACTGACTTTCATATGTAGATGATAGAAACACACAGATAATTCTATTCCAGGCACACTTAACAGCCCCTTTGGTTGAGTAGATGTTGTTAACAATATCTCTGGCTTTTAGTCTGTGAGTTGCATCTTCCCTGGTAAACTGTTTTGTGAGCAGCAGACTGCTGAGCTGAACTTGATATCTTATTTAGCCAGGTAGTCTGTATCTTTTATTTAGGAACTTAAATGTGTTTCTCTTCAGACTTGTAGTAGGTTAGTAACAATTTACCTATGTCATCTTCTTAATCCATTAGTGTTTTTTTTGTTTTGTTGTTGATGATCTTTCTGGCGGAGGGGAAGCTGTTCATTGCAGACCCAAAAATGTATGGGTTTGAAGCAGTCTAGGAGGGAGTTGGTATCTGGGTGGGTACAAACATGTGCTATGCAAGTGGAGGTGTACTTACTGTATTGCTACATTTTGATTATTTTTAGTTTCTCTTTTGCACATCTTCTAGTGGGTTTTGCACTTTCCTGGCTTTTCATCATGATAACTGTCTTTCATATTTGAATATAGGACTTCCATAGGCAAGTTTGTAAGGCTGGCACAGCACTGATGGATTCCTTCCAGTTTTTTTTTTTTTTTTTTTGTCTGTTTGAGAATATCTTTATTTCTTCTTTATTTATGAAGGATATCTTGGCTGGGTATAGTAGTCATGATTGGCATATTTCATTTTAGAACTTGGAATATGACCCATTTCCTCATGGTACGTATGTTTTTTTCTGCTGAGAAATATGCTCTTACTCCAATGATTTCAGATTTAAAAAAGATTTGCTAGTCTCTTTTTCCATTCTTATCACTCTCTCTTTGCCTTCTACTTCTGATAATTTGACTACCATAGTCACAATGAAGATTTTTTTCTGGTCAAATCTAGTTGGAACCTTATACTCATCCTGTGCTTTGGTATCTTTTGTCTTTACTTAGGTTAGGGAAATCTTTTAGCTATGACTTTATTGAAAGAATTTTTTAGTCCTTATTTTTTTCCTTTAGATGCTCCTATTTGTACATCTAGTGGTATCTCAAATGCTGCTTGAGTTTTTTGTTATTTTTTGTTTTTTAAAATTCAAATGGCTAATTTCAAGTTTAAGTGTTTTTCTTCTGCTTGTCAGGCCTTCAGTTGTATTCTAGTTTTGAGGTGTTGGGATAATCAGATCTTTTTCATCCACTTCTGTTTCTGTGCCAACTTTCTCATATATCATAATTTTTTTTTTTTTTTGGCTTTGTTGAAGTTCGTGTTTTTTCTGATTTTGTTGTTTCCTTTCAGTCATTCTTCTGAATTCTTTGCCAGGTATTTTGTTACCCTGAAGAGGTACCATGTTGTTTGTAGGTCTCATGTTACTATGTTTTCCTCTATTTCTTGTGACCTCCATTGGGATTTGCACAGCTGGTGAACAAATCATCTCTGTTACTTTCAGAAGGTGGTAACTGTCAAGCTTCATCCTAAAGCAATGGTTCAGAAAGTTGACTTTGGTTCCAACTAGACACTATTACTTGAGTTTTCCCATAGCTCCTTCTGCTGTAATTTCTGGGTTTGGGTGCAGTGAAAAGAGACCTTTTCTCTCAAGGAGTCACATGGGGAAAGGACTACTCTAGTGTCCCAGGTGGGCATGGCTTAGGCTGGCTGGGCACACAGGGTAGTGGTGGCTGGTAGTATTCAAACCTATACTTCAGCAGCCAGGGTTCTGGGAGTTCGAGGCAGACAGTGCAATTCTTTCTCTTGAGCAAAACTATGGTGTAAACTCAAGAAAGTTCTCCTAACTGGCTCCCGTCTGTTCTTCCTATTGCAAGATTTGTCAGTAACTATGGTGGAGTTTCAGGTATTCAAAATTCTGGGATTGTCATATTCGCCATTTCCTCTTCAATGCAATGAGTGGCTTCCCAGGGTGGGGAACTAGAATCACAGCTTCCCTACACTTTATTCTACTCCATGCAACTGAGAGCCCCAAGTTTGTGGGGTTCCATCTACTATTCAGTGGCTAGGTTCTAGCACCATTCTAAGAGTGGTGAAGAGTTACTGTGTTCATAACTAAGATGCAAGCATTTGTCATTCTGGTTCCCTATAGAAGTAGAAGCAGGTGGCAGGGCTCCATGTGACAATTTTGCCTTCTCTGGAATCTCAAACCTGATGTATCCAAAAACTGAACTGGTGGTTTATTCTTCATTCCCCCCATGATATTCCCTTATAATCTCTCTTTCAGGAAGAGTGCTACCACTGATTGGGTTAAATAAACCCAAAGTCCTGGATTTATCCTCATGCTCACAGCTAATTTATTGGCATCTTCCCACAGCTAATTCATTGGCAAGCTCTGTAGAGTGTACTTACCAAGATGCTCCCTGACTCTGTTATCTCCATATCCACCCATACCTTGGCCCAAGCTACAGTCATCACTCCATAACATGTCTGCCCCTACCTCTCCCAGTATAGCATCACTGTGGAGGCCATGGTGGTCCCTCAAGTTAGGTCCCTAACCTCATTCCCACTTTCAGTTCTTTAATACCTTCCACGGACCTTATAGGAAAAACAAGGTTCCTTAATTAAATTCAAAACCTGCCATCTCCTGCTCCTCTCAGTCTCTGGTGTCATTTCTCATCATGCTGCCCTTTGTCGCCTTGCAGATCCATTCCCTAGCACCTTTCAGTTTCTCAAAGCCCTGTGCTGCTGTTTTGCATCACCTCTCTGCTGTTTGGTCTTCTTTAATCACCCTTGCTCCCTGGCCAGTTAAGTTCACTCAATTCTCCCAGCTCAGTAAAGTGTGACTTCCTCAAGGGAGTGTTTCATGCACCCCAGATCAACCATTCCCCAGTTCAGGTTCTCAGAACGCCAAGGGCCTGTTTCCTTCAGAGCCCTCTGTGATGCTACAGTTTGTTTGTATGATAAATAAACAAGCATCCATCTTGCTGAGTAAACTGTAGGCTGTATGTTGTGAAGGCTTGTACCTCTGTGCTCACTGAAGATCTTGAGTCTGATTCACAATGTAGACAAACTACTGAATGAACACAAGAGCTACACTCTGCAGTATGTTGGACTTGTATCTTTTTTTTTCCTTTGGATTATGTTTGTTATTACCATTGGGGTGTGTATGTGGGTGTGTAAACACATATACCACAGTGTGTGTGGAGATCAGAAAACAACTCTGAAGCTGGTTCTCTCCTTTCCCCTTTACAGGGCTGTTGGGGATTAAATTTGGGTTGTCAGGTTTGTACTATTGGATAGTGAGTGCTTTCACACTGAGCCACCTCTCTGGCCCAAGACCTGGTTTTAAGTCTTGGTTTTATCATTTTCTGACTTGTGTATCATTGATTCCCTCTGAGATCCAGTTCTTAATATGTAGAAGAACCTGACGACTTGCCCAGGGACTTGGGAGAACCAATGAAGTCATTCTAACAGAGTTCTGGAGCAGCCAGCATCTGGCACATAATTGGCAATTGGAAAATTGCTATTGCCATTACCAAAATGCCCCTCCTATTTGAGAATCACGTTCATAATGTGCTCCCAGAGTAGTTAAAAGATAATGAACAAAATGTGTGCAGTGTGTTATATAAACCACCACCACCAAATTTGCTAATAAGAAAAAAATATACAAGCCTTCACCATACACACAAGGAAAAACCTGATAGCAACATTCCCAAAGTAACAATTGTCTCCATGTGACAGAATTTTTAATTACTTGACTTTTTGTTGTTCTTTCTTCCTGGTTTTTAAAATCTTTCTAGCTCCATTCAAGTGAGTTATGATTATAATGGAAGAGAATGTAAATGCTGCTTATCTAAGAAGAAAAGTGAGAGAAATCTTATTAGTAGAGGAAAAGATGATGGGGGAAAAAAAGAATCAAAATCCAAACAGAAAAGGAAATGTAGCAAGAGCAGATTACATTGGCTCCTTGGCTCTGAGGGGGTCTGTCTGTGAGAAGTGGCTAAGATTGTCATTTTTTTAAACAAGCTTTGTTAGAATTTTCAAATGTGAATAATTTCAGCCATTTCACCCACTTATGCTTCAGGACAACTTTCTCAGTTAGATATCATCTGTATCTATCGCACAGATGAGGAAACTGAGGCACTGTCAGTTCAATAACCTAACCAGCCACAAGGCTGTGAGAGTCAAGAATCAAATCCCAGTTTTAAGCCAGAGGCTACACTGAAGAGACTGAAATCTTAACAAGAAGCTGTGGCTTTGAGTGGCTTCTGGAACATTTTTTTCCCCAGTGGGTATCAAGTAGGAATGGGTATAAAACCAGGAAAGGGTACACATGGATAAATATTTCCACCTCACAGTGAAAAAAAAAATGCTGCAGAAGGAAAAAAATCTTACACAGAAGCACGGGCTTATATATGTAAGTTGGAATAACACTTCTTTCCCAGCAGTGTGGTGACTTTGTATTTAGATGTGCTGTTCTGCTAAGCTGCCTTTCAGGGAGTAGCTGCATCTTTAGGAGATTTATGAAGATTGCTTAGGCACCCTCTTCACACACACACACTCATACACTTCCCCTTTCATGTGTGTCTCTCTAGTCATCCCTATTGATGGAGCTGACATTCAGTGTGAATCCTACACCACTGGGTGCATGCTCCAAATCTGTCAGTTGCATTAGAGATAAGTTTCTGAGCCTTCTTGGTGGATGAGATGCAGAAAGGTCACCTAGTTCACCCCTTCACCGGCTTGCCCTCCTTCAACCTAAACTGTCCCTTCAATAGATGGAATGTGGCTCTGCTTGTAGGGACCTCCAGGAAAGATGTCTCTGGCCTCTCCCTGGGCAGCCCTCATCAACCCTTAATCAGAATGTTTAGGACCCGTGGGAGAGCTCCCGAGGAGTCCAGCTTATCAAGGTGGGATTTATTTATTTACTGTCCAAATCATTTCACATCAGATTAGCTTGGTGCTCTCTGTGCTAACCAGCTGAGAGTCGAAGTGACAGATCATCCCATTGCTTACTTAACCATAAACAGGACTTGAAAGAAGTGCGTTTGCCACACATAACTCATCTTTTGAGAATCTGACATGAATCAAATTGATTGAAAACTTCTGCTCATTATCTGAAGACACTTTTTCTGTTCCCTTTTCTTTCTCTGTTCCCAAAGGGAGCCACTGACCTCAGAAAACTAGCTTTATACCACCGAATGAAAGAAGCATGTGGATAGAAGCCAGAAAGTCACCTCCACTTTAAATGGTTGGACTGTTGAGAGTTCCTTTCCCATCTCCATGGGTCCAGGGACCAGGAGATGGCTCCCTAGACTCTATGCAGCTTGAACAAGCCCTCATCTGTTCAGCTGAAACTGTGTCTACAATGTGCTGCAATAGAATTGTCAAAATGAAATTATAATGTCTTTCGTTTTTTTAAAGACAGAGTTTCTCTGTGTAGCCCAGGCTATTCTGGAACTTGCTTTGTAAACCAGGCTGGCCTCAGACTCAGAAATTTACCTGCCTCTGCCTTCAGAGGCAGGTAACAATATTAAAGGTGTGTATTACCACTGCTTGGCTCAACATTGTAATATCTTAATAAGTGGCATGATTTCTGTGATGCACATAAGACAACCATGTCCCAGGGGTGAAGAGATGGCTCAGTGGTTAAGAGCACTGACTGCTCATCTAAAGGACCCAGGTTCAATTCGCAGCACCCACATGGCAGCTAACAACTGTCTGTAACTTCAAGATCTGGCACCCTCATAGACACGCAGACAAAATGCCAATGTACATAAAACAATAAAAATGCTTTTTTTAAAAAAAAGACAACCATGTCCCACATTTCATAGAATGGTTCCATTTAAAGAATAGGGCTCCTTTCTTTATTAGCTCCTCTAGCCCACCCACATTACCACATGAAGGAGTCCATGGAAGCTGAGATGGGTGCTGGGATCTTAGAACATACACTGTTTGATCAAACATCATCACAGAAGGTTGGAGAGGTGGCTCAGCTGGTAAAGTGCTTGCTATGCAAATGTGAGGACCACAGTTTGGACCCCGAGTACCCACATAAAATGCTTGATGAGCCAAGCGCCTTGCCTACAATCTCAGCACCTAGAATGCAAGATCTAGGTTAAAGTGAGAGACCCTATCTCAAGATATATAAAGTTGAGGGTGTGAAGAAGACACCAAATGCAAATCTCTGACCTCCACACACATGTGCATGCACACTCTGATACACACGTGTTCCCATCTACATACTCATGTGCACCCACACCACACACATGCCAAAAAAAAATCATCATAGCCTTGCATGACTTAGGTTGTAATTACAGGTGAGGAGGCAGAAGTGGAGATCGCCTCTTACTGCTGCTTAAACACACTGATGGGGAACAGCCAGTACAGTCTCAGACTGTCCTTGATGGTTTCAGAGGCTGTTTGTACTATTCGTACTGCCTCGACTAGATTGCCAGTGCAGAGGAATTGATAGGTGACTGAGATTTCAGACAGTAACTGACAGGGCGTGCGCGTGTGTGATGATTGACATACATGAAATCAAAGGATTTTGAAGAGAGACACTAGGACCATACAGAGAAGAATGACCCTGGTGATAACAAGATTTTTGTGGCAGTAAAATAAAGTACAGCAGGAATGAAGGGACAACTGTTTTCATTCTGTCAATTCTTAGGGTTACTCTGGTCATGGAAAGTGAGGTCACACAAACGGAGCTACACAACAAGTATCACATAACTGTTCTCAAGAGCTAGCAAGACTGTGGTCACAAAGGATCCTCTCCTTTTGGAGAGAACTAAGCCCTTCTGGTTGAGAAGAAATGTGCCACCCCTCCCCACAGTCACCCCCGTCCTTGTTTCTGTCTTGAGGAGGTTATATGAGAAGCCCTGTGTTTTGGAGGCCCCAAGCTCCTGTGATGTGTGATGTTTTTAGAGAAGGCCACTTAACAATTTCATGAGACCTTCTTGGGGCTCTGGAAGTATACAGCATTTCCTAAATAACCACAACACAGTGTCATGACAGCAAGAAGGTCAAATATTCATTTCATGGTCTGAAGAACCAGCTTTCAAACCCCAGGCACCAATATTTGGTATAACTATAAATCTCTTGGTTTTAACATTTCTCTGCAAGATGAAGAGAATATGCCCAACATTGGGACAGAGAAACAAGAACTAGAGTTTTATAAGAAAAAAGGTGTATTTTGGTTCCTTGATTTTTATCCTGAAGTACAAAAGGATTAGCCACCATTATTTTTTAAATAGAAAGTTGCCCTGTACCACAGGATTTCCATTCTTAGATGTATCCCCCAAAACCCCCAAGCAGATGTTCAAAATCACTGTGTAAGAATATCCATAGTAAAATCATTTGCAATATCCAAAACCTAAAAATAATCCAGATACCCATCAAAGTACTGAACATATAACAAAACGTGATCTAACCATATAACAGGATACTATTCAAGCATAACAAAGAATGGATACATGCAGTAACCCGGATGAAATAAAACTGTTTAATGGGTGAATGTTGAAGACACAAAAGATCCCACATGGAATAGCTGCCCCCACAGAACAGGAGGCAGGTGAGAGGTTGCCAGGGGCTCAGAGGGGAGAGGTGGCAGGACCTACAGTGTTATTGGGGAGGGTGTTTCCATGGGGTAATGACAACATTCTGAAGTAGAGGGCAGCAGTAACAAATGTGCTGGACACACTCAAGTATACACTTGAAAAAGGTTGAAACAGTCATTTTATATCACACATATTGGACATCTTCAGAAACACACAAGAAATTATAGCTGCAAAGATTCCATGATACAATGTGAGCAGAGCCCTCCCTCTCCTTGGACACAGAGCTGTGTGGAGATGTGTTTCCCTACTACAGTTCCAAGCAGTGACCTGCACTCCCAAGGTCCGGAACACATAGCCTGTGTATGCCCTTGACTACCTGTAAGGTCTCCACAGAGCTAGACAAAGACCCTTTCTTTCTCCGTGGGCAGGGGTACAGTGGATGCATAAACATGGGCAGGAAGGCAGGGCCGCTTGAAAGCTTCCAAAAGGCTCTTTCTGACAAGTGAAAAATGTTGGTGATTTGAAGTCACAGGGCCAGGCTTTTAACAACCCTGCGCATATTTATTTAACCCAGTAAATACATTTATTAGCAAGGCCGCCTTTGTAGAGCAGGTAATGGATTTCCCATATGGTTCTGCTTTGCAGGCCTGGCCACGACGGCTCACACCTAGCTCCCCTCCCGCCTCTGAGGTTAAGACCTTGGTGTGTTACCACTTCACTACCTCGGCCCCTGTGTGTGTGTAATTACAGTCTTTCCCAGAGAGGAGGAAATCCTCAGGCCTCGGCCTTAACCAGCCCCGGCATTACACTACCAAAGGGCATGTCTCAGAGGGGGGAAGAGAGAACTAATAAAGCCTTCACATTATTAACTTTTTCCTTCTGAAAAGAATCCTGAAAAATACCATCGCCCCACATTAAAGGCTGTGTGTGAGAGCCGCCACCGCCTAATGAGTCGCTCGGACCCTAGGCCACATGCAAGAGCTTTGGAGGCCCCCTTTTAACTAACCTTGATGTTGTGCCAGCCCCGGGGGTGTGGGCAAGGCATGAGGGAGGTTGTACCCACCTCCACTCAGAGTTAAAGTTTGCACCTGACAGAGGGGACCAGTCTGGCAGGGACCGCCCAGGATGACATAGAAGTAAGCAGATAGTCACAAAAGGTATAAAGGGACAGGTGTGTCAGATACTAAGGGTTTTGCTTTGTTTTGGTGCATGATCAGCCATAGCTGGAGTCTTGGGACCCCAGAGTTGAACTGAGGGGTAACCAGAGATACAGAAAATAGATCCTCCAAGTCTTTACACAACTTCCAAGCATCCTTCCCATAGGCCAAAGGAAACATCTCTAACTAAAGATGTGTTGATGTTTTGAGAAAGGCTATCATTTCCTCCCTGGGCATTGCGGAAGTCCAGTAGTTACAATTACATGTTGTGAGACAGTAGACAGACAGTCACCTACCCATGAGAGATGACACCCAGATTTTGCACTGAGGAAAGCTCATAGAAGTTGCCTGGTCCTAGGTTGGGGGAGGCTCTCTGTGCTTAGGCTCTCAGGGTTAGTGTTTAGCTCCCTGGGGGTTATCACCAGGGGCCTCAGAAATGAGCAGGGCTCAGGAAGCAGCTTTCCTTGACCCCTCTCTCCAACTCTGGGCAGAAAGGGACCAAGGGCTAAGTTCCAAGTTTGGAAGAGGAGATAATCTTTCAGTTCTGGTTTCCTGGTGCACTGATATGTCTCTTTCTCTACCCCTCTTCCTTGTGTACAGGATGATTGTACAGGAAGCATGTGGCAAACCAGAGAGATGTCAGTTGTCCTGTCCTCTGCAAACACATAGCTCTTCACCAATCATCTGTGTAGAGGAAGCTTATGTGTTTTCTTACCATCCCATCCTCTCACACCAAACCCGTGCCATCTCCAGAGGTCCCCATCCTACAGCGGTGTGTACAGTTGTGCATGTTGGGCACTGGCAATTCCTGACAGGAAGTGAGAGTTTAAATAGACTTGGATGAAGCCCCCACTCATTGAAGGGCTGGAAGTGCATACAGTGTAATGATTATAGACACAGAGAGCCACCCTCTGGGAGGATGGGATAACTATATCCAATTCACCTTTGCTGTTCCTAAAGCGCTTTGGCATGTCTTGTCTCATTTGGCTCTCATTGTGAGGATGGACGGGCCCTGTGAACCCACGCCACATGTGGATGAAGTGAACCCCCTGATAAAAAGTTGTTTTTAATCCTCAATGCCAGACACGGCAGAGGCAGGACTAAGGCTGGAGTTGTCACAGACTTGTTGGTTAATAGTTTTGTCACTAGACTCCAGATACTTGTCCTGACGCTAACAGACTCAGACTCTGTTCTTCCAGCCCTATTCAATCACACGTGTCTATACACCCCTGGTGGAAGCTGCTTTTGACATCCTCAGTAGAGATAATTCCTGTATTCAAAAGGTGACTCTGCTAGCTGGCTGTTTGTAGTCAAGATACCTCATTCATTCATTCATTCATTCATTTAGCAAGTATTGACTGGGTGGCTGTATGCTGCAGTGAGCAAAACACACAAAGATCTCTGCAATGTCACATGCTAATAAAAGCATGTGGCTTAGTGCGGTACTCAACAGTGGTTTGTCATCCACCTGTTCATTATCCTAGGGCTTTGGAAAGAAAGTCTTGCTATTTCTTCTCCCCAGAGAGCGGACGAGGAAGACAAAGTCTATCTCTGAGCAGTTGCAGCCCTTGGAGCAGGCAAGGAAGGCATGGGAAACTTTTCTGTCCAACCCTGGGCTTGTATTTCCTGGGTCAGGGCTGGCTGGGTATTGTCACGCTTTGACTAGTGATAATGAAGTCCACAGCTAAGTGCTTCTAACAGCAGGTGCTTGTCTAGGTGAATGATTTTCCCTGTGGCACTGTGAATTTCCCAGACCAGGCACCCACTGTGTGTTGTTTATTTACGGGGTAGTTGAAGGAAGTGCCAATCAAACATGGGGTGGGGCAGGTTCTGGAGGCATACCCATCATTTGGTTAAAATGTTCATGTCCATCTCTTTGAATGGTGCTTCAGAACATGGTAGGCAGTAAGGAAAAAGGTGGTACCTAATTTTATATTTGTTACTATGGTGGGAGGAGTGCTGGCTCAGATTCCAAGCCTCAAAGGAACACGTCTTTGCTTGCAAAAGACCCACAGGCCTGCCAAGTCAGCTCCATCATATTTTCCAGGAGGTACTTTACTAGTAAGAGAAAGGATATAAAAGCTTGGTGGTCGTGGTCTGAACTTTCTCCCACTCCTCAAAAAAACTCCAGTCTTCGTTAGGCTAGAACAGCCAGCCCCTGCCTCCTTCTGGAAACCTTTTCAGACATTTTTAGGGGAGACCAGGCAGGCAGTGGAGGCTTCCAGCTTTCTAGTCTCTGAGGCAGCAGCTGTGTGTGGATTTGTCTGTCAAAGGCTGCGCACTGGGACCCTTGAAGTTGTAGAGAGGAAATAAAGTTGTGGGTATCAGGGGACCAAAAAAGGGCACACAACGTGTTCTTAGAAACAAGCTAAAGAAGAGGGGGGTGGAACTCCAAACCTGCCAAAGTCAGATGTTAAGAAACAATTCTTCTCCAGGAACTTTGCTCTTGCCAAGACCTGAGCACTTTAGAAGAGAAAGTAACTTTTCGGAATCACCAAGGGGCTTGGGTTTCAACATTCAGGTGATAGTGGGGGAGACTGCAGCCCCATGTCATGTCATAAACGCCAACCTGCACTCTGTGCTCAATGCAGTGATTGTGGTAGGTTTGCATTCTTGGTGCTGGAACTGAAACCGGGGGTCTGGGGCACGCAAGGCAAGGGCTCTGCCACTGAGCTACACCCTAGCTAGATGCCTGTTTGGAAGTAGGGCATGCTGGCTGGGGTACGGAGTTGTTAGGAGAGCTGATGTGAATTCCACATAGGGAGAACAGAGAAGGGCACTCATGTAAACAGAGAATAAACTACACAAACACAATCTCAACAGTTAAGAGCCTAATAGGATGGAGGAATGTAAGAGGAAGATGTGGCTGGAAAAAGAGGAGGAAGAAGATCAGCAGGAGGCCCCCCTCAGGAGGTGGTCTGGTCTGGATCAGGTCACATAATAAGATATGTGTTTCGGAAACCCAAGGGCCACTTCTACTGTCCATGTGATGTGGTAAAGAAAGCAGCATCTTCTGCCGACTGCAAATATGGAGATGTTCCTGAGTGATGGGCTGATGCAATATTCTCCACGAAACAGAAGCTAGTGTGCTAGCTGAATAAGACTTGGTCTGCACTGGTCCTTCTCTGCTGTCTGGAGCCAGCTAGCCTCAGGGGTCCCTTAGCAGCCCTCCCTCCCTCCTTAGAAACTGTCTGTCTTCATACAAGCCTGCAAGTCCAGCCTTTTTTTTTTTTTTTTTTTTTTGGTACTGGAAAGCCCTGTTCTCCACCACCACAGGCGGCTCACAGCTTTCAGCAGAGGATTACTTAGAATAACAAGTTAATGACTGTCCTTGGGTTAGCTGGCTTGCTGGGAAAAGCAGGCATGCCCGAGGTTCATTTTAGTGGAGTCTGATCTGGGTGGAAGCAAATTCATTCCAACCCAGGGGGAAAAAAAGAATGTTTTATTTTGGCCGAACAGCATTAGAGGCATCCTGTGGAAGCTGTGCTTCATTTAACAAGGTAAAGGCATCGGGGAGGTCTCCCCAGCGGAGCTGTGTCACAGACCTACCTCAGCACAGAAAGACTGTGCTGCCTGCCTGCCGTGTTGTGGGGGTCAGATGATCTAGCCGACCCCAGGAAACAGCTGGGAGTATAAATGAGATCACAGAGAGGGAGATGGAGGTGGTGTGGGGGAGGGGAGAATGAGGACAGAAGGGGCAAAGAAGACAGAACAGAGGTGCCAACTCTCCTCAGTCCCCATACAGACCATCAGCAACATTTGGTATGAGGTGTTCATGCGCACTCATGCATTCCCTCAATAAACATGATGCCCCAAGTCTACTAGAGCCCTCGGGGGCATCAAATGCCACAAAGTCTCTTGGCCAGATGTGAACTGTGGAACCTGATCTCTCTCTCTCAAGGACATCAGTTGTTATGTGTGTGTGTGTGTGTGTGTGTGTGTGTGTGTGTGTGTGTGTGTGAGAGAGAGAGAGAGAGAGAGAGAGAGAGAGAGAGAGAGAGAGAGAGAGAGAGAGAGAAGAGAGAAGAGAGGAGAGGAGATGGGAAGAGGGATTCACCTGTTACTGCCTCCCAGATGATTACAGGTATATACCACCACACCTGTCATTTGTGTGCATCATGGGGGATTGAACTTAAGTCCTTAGATGTTCAAGGCAAGCACTTTATAACTGAGACATCTCTCCAGCCCCATATATGTGGGTTTGATATATATATCAAAATGAGTTTGAGCAGAACAAGTACCCATGATCCAGCCATTGCAATAGAAACATCTAAAACACACTGAACTTTACTTATGACCCTTCATACCTTCTTGTTTGTCTTCATAAGACTAAATCACTGCAGAAACAAATTTTAAAAGTTGACATGGTAATGCATACCTGTCATTTCAAGACTCAAAAATCTGAGGCAGGAGGATTATAAGTGCAAGGCAAATCCAGGCCAGCCTCAGCTACTAATAACCCAAAATCAAAATGTTCCAAGACTTTAAGTATTCAGTATTATATTGTTAAGTAGAAATGCATGCTGTACAGTGGGCCTGTAGATGTTATTTAGATAGCACACTTAAAAATGTCATTTCATTAAACACTTCTGTTCTCCGATCCTCAATCCAAGAACCACCATTGTCTTCTTTACCCTTGTGTGAGATGTTTGTTTGTTTGTTTGTTTGTGACAGGGTCTCCTATAGCCCAGATAAGCCTCAAACTGGATACTTGGTCAAAGATAACCTTGGATTTCTGATCCTCCTGCCTCTGCTTCCCAGGTTCTGGGATAACAGGTGTATGTCATCATGCCTAATTTACTACTGTGCTGTGGATCAAACCCAGGCCTTTGTTAATGCCAGCCCTCTATCTTCATCTCCAGCATGCACAATTATTCTTGATCCTTCCCAGATGTAGAATTACACTGTTTGGCCTTCTGTGGCTGCTTATCTCAGTTAACATAATGTCTTCCTGGTTCATACATGCTGTCACATAGTTTAGGATTTTCTTTATTTTTTGTCTGAATAATCTCTGCTTGTGTATATATACTACATTTTCTCTAACCACTCAATAATGGAGATTTAGGTTGTTTCCACATTTGTGTTATTGTGAACAGTATCTTAGTGAACATGCAAGTGCATATCTCTTTGGGATCCTCGTTTTGATGATTTTGGATATAGATCAAGAAGTGGCCTCCATTTATAAATAGCTTCTACACTGCTCTGCCATTTTGCAGTCCTAACAAGAGTATGCAAGAATTTCTGTCCCACTACATCTTCTCCAACACCTGCTTCTTGGTTTGGTTTGGTTGGTTTGTGTTTTGTTTTGGTTTTAATCTATTAAAGTAATAGTCAAAGACATTTGATAACTTGTGAGAATTCAATGACTGAGTGGGTACTGGAGCCCAACCTGCCTGACCCTTGCTCCATCTCTCATCTTTATAAGGAGGGGATGCTAAGTCACTGGAGGAGCTGAGGGAGCCAGTTGAGGGCGGGGCTGGTCCTCTTGGAGCCGGGGAGGTTGCCAGGGGTGCAACAGGAAGTGGGGATTTCCAGGCCCCATTGGAAAGGAAGAGTTTAACTCAGGGATGGAATAGGACAGTCCCCTGAGTTTTACACTTCCTCCCTGACCCTGCAGGAGCCCCTAGCTCTGCAACTGGGAGTTCCTGAGGGAGGAAAGTCTGCCAAGAGTTGTGTACAGGAAGTGAAGAGACACAGGTTGGACTGACCATCATGTAAACACATGACACTATGCTTTCCTTGGTCAACTTGGGCTGCTCCTGTAGGATGCCTTGACCTTCTGACACCAGCTCTCTCTCTCTCTCTCTCTCTCTCTCTCTCTCTCTCTCTCTCTCTCTCTCTCTCTCTCTGACAGGGTATCTCTATTATGTAGCTGGCTGTCCTGGAACTCAGTATGTATAGAAGCCTGACCTCTAACTCACAGTGATCCACCTGTCTCTGCCTCCTGACTGCTGGGATTGAGGGAGAGCGTCATCATCTAGGGCCTCAGACTTCAGGTCTTAAGAAGAACCACTCCATACTGATGGAGTTCTGGGGTCCCCTGAGCCCTACTCCCCATCTAGTTTTGACAGTTCATTCTGTCAGGACTTTCTCTTATTGGTTGTGTGGCCTTTGGCTGCTTAGCAGCTCTAGGCCTCAGTTCCTTCCTTCATCACAAAGGGACCTAGCATGTAGAAAGATGTGGATTATAAAGTGATTTTCTGAGATGCTTGCTGTAGTCAGTGTTTTTTTGTAGAGTAGGTATTCTGTGTACGTTCTGCTGGAGCTACAGAGTCTGAGAAATTGACGAGATGATGGATGACTGACCTTTGTTGCACAAATTCGGATTGTATGGAAAGAGACTCAGAGCCAAATATCAGGGAAAGGCTGAAATATCAGAGAGAGGAAACACCACAGTCAGTTCTCACCCAGCTGTCTTCCAGTTTCCTCAGCCTCGCTCCTGGTCTCTTCTCCCTCTGCTGGTTTCCTACAGCCTTAAATATCCTTCTTGCCTGCTGTATCTTATCCAAGTTAGGATTAAAGGCAAGAACTATTCTATTTGGTAGTCAGAATTGAACTCACAGAAACACAGAAAGTTCTGTCTCTGGAGTTATGAGGTTAAGGACAAAGGTCACCACTCCCAACTTTCCCTGTGCTGGAATTAAAGGTGTGTGCCATTGAATTCCAGCTGTTTGTCCTAGTACTCAAGGATCAAGAAATTTCTGAGCTATGTCTGCCTAGCTTTTTGACTATGTGTTAAACTTCCCATATTTCAGGTTTTATTAAATTTGTAACATATCACCACACGTTTTCCTTTCCTACCATGCAGTAGAGATTTCATGCTATGAAGTTACCAGGACCCTTTCTAGAGGTGGTAGGGTGCTGTTTACTGTTATCAGCTTGGAAGTCTCTAGAACCATCTGTGAGATGAGCCTTGGGGAATACTGAGGGATTATCTAGAGGAATTTTCTTGTTGTTGTTAATTCATTAGGAAGGCTCATCCTAACTGTGGGCAGAACTATTCCCTAGGCAGAGGATCCTGATATGGAGAAAGGGAACTGAGCAACAACACTGGAGATTGTCTTCTGGAGATTGTGGATATGATGTGACCAGTTGCTTCAAGCTCTTGACTCCTTGACTTGTTCACCTTGAGACATGAGCCTGAACAAACTCTATCTCCTTTAAGCTACGCTCGCAAGAATATGTTATCACAGCAATAGCAAAAGAAATTAAGCAATGGGGCCACTACAAATATTTTAGCCAGCAAGGTGGCCTCTTGGTGATCTTTTTATCTTGACATTTACAATTCTGGTGGTTCCCTCTTAGAGAAATGATGGTGTGTGGTCTGAGGTGGATTGTAATATCATACCAGGACTTACTGTGATCCATTTAATCACTGGCTCTGAGGAAAGCCAGTGCCATGCTGTAAGAAAGCTCAAACTACTTCAAGGGTAGAGAGTTCAGCTGAGTGAAGCTCCAACTCACAGATCACTGTGTGTGGCTTCTTGTGAGAGGAGGGTCTTCCAACTTCACTCAGGCCTTCCAATGACCATAACTCGAACAATAGCTTAATACAGTCTTTAGAGAGAAGTATTATCTCTCCCTCAAATACCTACCTCCAGGACCCGAAGGTGGCTTCATGGATATCTATGCTGCCTTGAGCAGCAGATTCCTGACATTATTATATACAAATCTTCCTGGACCTTGAAGTTCACCTTTGGCCATTTTACTACCAACCCCAATTCTGGATCACACTTCTCTTCTCCCAGCATTCCTTGTTCCTGTTGGCTTTCTAGGGCTGCCAAGAACTATATTTAGAGAAAGTCCCACTACTCACCTCACCATTCAGTAGATGGCTGCTGCCTCCTCGGATGGTCCCATAGAAACTGGGTGGCTTCCAGCGTAGCTGCCCCTTTCACTCTCCTCCATATTCTCTTGATGCTTTGCACCTGCCTGTCCTTTCCTGCAGCTGTCTTACATGCAGTTTCTCAGGTAGAGCAGAGGCCACCAGCAGGCCTGGCTCATTCATTGCTTTCTGAGCAAATTTATAATTTGAGATCTGATGGGGGGAGGGGAGAATCTGGTAAACATGGTGAGTTGTCTGCAATCCGTACCCCAGCTCTCATATATCCTGAGAGACAGCATCAGTTCTTTTCCTTGGGCAAGAGCTTGTCACCCAGCCTCTTGTTGCACCTCCGTGTGATTAATCACTGTTCATGATGCTTTTCTACAATCTTACTGCTGTAAGATTCTGAGCAGTGAGAAATACATACTGTGAAGGACAATGCAAAGATCTTGTGCCAGGGGAGTACCTTTTGTACCAAATGGAGAAGGATTAGGTGAATGGAGAGCCATCTAAGACTTCAGAGTCAGAAAAAGTATAAGAAAATAAATAAATGGTATGTTTACCTTTTAGCTCATCAGTGTCACATTATGCTAGAAGGCAGGTTCTTCTGCTCTCTCTCTGAGCTGATTTGTACAAGTAAAGCTTGTTCTTGGGGGTGTCTGTGTCATGGGGAACAATGAGCTGGCCCTCCCTGACCTGCAGCTGCTTTGCAGGAGTCTGTGGCCTGCAGCAGGCTCAGTCATGTCTAAGACTCTGAAAGAAATTGTTAGAACCACTACTAGGTGTTCACTGATCTTGGTCTCTGGGTTAGCAGAACAAGCCCAAGAGACAAGAGTTCAAATTCTCTGTCTCCTGGGAGAGTCCTGGGATGAACCCTAGCCTTCCCTGAGTCTCAGCATCATTATTACAGTATGCACATAATAATGCCCACCCTGAGGAGAGCAAAGGGGATCTTGTATATATAAAGCCAGTGGAAAGTGCTACTTAACATCAATCCCCATACCAAAGTGACAGCTGAAGGCTGGGAAAAAAAAAAAACCCATACACACATCTAAGAAAATTCCTTTAGAATAAAAAAAAGAGAAAGAGCAGAGACAGGAGCAACGGAGAGGAAGAAAGGAATTAGTGCTGTCAACGGCGGGTCAGTTTGTCTTAAAACCTTTCAAATTGTGGAAAGGGCTGAGAAATGTATTTCCTGGGGTGGGAGGTAGTGGGCCAAGGGGGTTGTGCACCTCTGGGATTGCCTGTACAGGCAACCGCTCAGCGTGTGAAGCATTCCAGAGGGGTGGGCCTGGGGCTAGAGCAGCCTGAAAGAGAGGTGAGCCAGTGGCCACCAAGCATGCAGAGTGAGGCCAGGAAGGGACAGACAGGAAGCACACAGGCACAGATAGAGGCTGCAACGTGGGTGAGCCCTGGGCCATTCCGCTAAGTGAGAGAAGCCAGGCACCTAGAACAGAGTTGAGGGATCCCCTTGATAGGAAATTCTAACTTGGAAAATCAAGGACAGAAAGTAGATTAGCACTTTTCCAGGCATAAGAGTAGGAAGGACTTCTAGTGAATGCAAACCCTTTGGGGAATAACAGGATGAGAAATTTCGCAAAATTTGCTGCAGGGTTGGCAGTGTGCATCTGCATATGCAGTAAACCCATTGGATGTAACCAAATGATGTGTGAATCATGTCTCAACAGATACAACTCCATGGTATTTGCTGGAGTGGTTTTGTGACTCTACAGATATGCTAAAGCCTCCTGAATATGATGTGTGAATCATATTCTAATAAAATCATTTTATACACACACACACACACACACACACTAGTGTACAAAGGGTAAGAGACCCACATGAAAAAGCAATTTGGAAGAAGGAGCCCAGGTAATTCCTGTAAAGCAGTTTACATATTCTAGAATAGAGACAGAACTCCAGTAGGTAACCTGTTTCGTTTCTGATACCACTTAGGGCCAGGGAAACGTGATACAACCTGCTGAGACCTCCTGTGTTTAGGCACTATGTATACACTCCACCTGTATCACAAACTCCAACAACATCTTTAGTTATCCTTACTTGGTACATTTAATGTACATAGGACTATAGGATCACTAAGGGGAAACAGGTTCTGATTCTAGTTTGACTCTTATTTTAAGTTAAGGGATCTCCTGAGACATAGAATTCTCACTGTAATGGTGGAAACAACCTTTAGACTCCAGACCATGGTTTTCTCTTATTAAATTCTCCTGTGGATGGTCCATAGGGCTGAGGTTTGTCAATGATGGAGCTGGATGTTTAGGTCCAGGATCAGTCAGTGATGGAGCAGAGTCCTTAGGGCTGAGGTCAGTCAAGTATGGAGTAGAATGGAAGGTTTCTCCCTGATAGGAGAACTCAGTCAGATAATTGTGAGCATGACAAGGAGACAGGGTTTAATCTACTTTTAAATGAATGGATATTAATGAAGCCCAGAGGAAGGAGTTTTCCCCCAGTCACACAGATAGGTGGAATGAATTTAAGATTGCAGCCAGTCTTTCATACATAGTGTCTTGGGGGCCCCTTGAGTGAGGATAGAAGTGGACAGGAAAACAGGGGTTACTGGGCATGCCCTGGAGATGGGAGGTCCCACAGGAAAGTGTAGAAGCAGGGAGCTCTTATCAGAGGGAAGTGTAGCCTATAGGATCAAAAGAAAATCTCTGCTTAGGAAATGAGCTGGAGGGAATGTGAGGAGGCAAGCATGGGACCGCTGGGACCCTTAGAGTATACTGGGGAGGTGGTTTGTTATTATAGTAGAGATCTTCCATGATGGTCCATTATTTGGAATAAGAGGAGGGTAGATGCTGGAAAGATTGGAATAGTGGCTGACAGTACTTCTAGATAGTTCTTCTTGTCCAAGCTTTAGGAAAGGAACAGGACCAACTTTGATGGTCATAAAGTTAGGTTGGCTTCGATTAGGTTCTGATGTTAGTTTTGTCTCTGACTCCTTCAGATGTCTTAGACAATCTCTTTCTCAGATTTATTATGTATAAAATAGGGAGAAGAATCCAGCCATTTTTCTGGGTTGTAAGGATTCCACAAGCTTCAAGAATCTGTGCACCATTGTCTCATAACTTTATACAACTCTGCTAAATGTCTACTGGTCTTCTGCTGCAGAACAGACACATAGCCTGGTATCACAAGGGATGTATGTCTCTGAAGCCGGATTATAGTCTAATCCAAGTGGTCTTTTCCAATGTGGTTCCAAAATCCATAAAACTGTACAGTTATTTTAATGAAATTGTCTTTGACAGAATGATCTAATGACCTTCTTCAAAGTAAACACTGAAACAAAGGCACACGTACCCCCCCACCCCCCCCACACACACAGAAAGAAGATTTAAAAAGAAGACAGAAAACAAAACTTAGTCTCACTTGAAGTATACACACAAACAAAAAATTCACTCAGCATAATAGACATGACCAATGGCAAACAACTGATATAAAAAAAAATGTATTGGAGATATACCTGTAAGCTATCATGAAGCTGGAGATCTATACACACCACACTGCAGAGTTTTCACCGAGCACTGGCAAAGTGGCAACTTCACTGGGTTTAAGTGTCGGATGTCTTCTTTGATTGAGATTAAATTGATGTTTAGAACATTATTTTATTGCTCATTTGTTTTTTGAGACAGATTCTCATTTAGCAAAAGTTGGCTCAACTCTCAACATAGCTGAGGTGGGTCTTGAACTCTTGATCCTCCGACTTGTACTTTCTAAACATTAGGTTTGCAAGATGTGAGTCATTACATCTTGTGGTGCTTATACTTGTTTAAATATCCCGTGTGTGTGTGTGTGTGTGTGTGTGTGTGTGTGTGTGTGTGTTATGTATTCTTTTATGTGCATGTGTATATGTGCAGGGGCAGATGGCCAAATGTTGATGTTGAATGTCTTCCTATACTGTTCTCCACCTATTTCTTGAGACAAAGTCTCTCACTAAAGCTGGAATGGGCAATGTAGCTGGCCAGAGAGCTCTGAGGATGCACCTGTCTCTGTCTCCCCAGTCCGTGGATGGGAATGATGTGCCACTATACTTGATTTTTACATGGTTGCTTGGGATTTAAATTCAGGCTCATCTTCTTGTGTGCTAAGGAAGTCCTTTAGTAATTAAGCTCTCTCCCTGCTCCTCCTCACTCCTGTTCTCATAGTGTAAGAGAACTAATGTATCATCAAGAACTTAGAATTTTCATAGCCACTATTCTTCCCATTCTAACTCTGTTCTAAAAATTAGAGATATGAATATGCTGGAGGTCACTGGGCCAGCAGTGGGCAGGGCTTAAATAGAACCCTAGTCTGTACACGTCCCAACCCAAACCCTCATCCTAAAGCTGCCCAGGGCAGGATTCTGGGGGTGCTATTTGCCCATGGTCTGATTTTTGTTCAGAGATGGCTGTTTCCCAGGCATCCGAGTTTACTGAAATGTTCTAAGAGTTATTGGGAGACACGAAGCTTTGAACTTGCCTAATATAACACGGGCTGGTTCTCAGGATCATAAACATGTTTCAGAACCTAATTAAAGAGCCCTATGAAAAGTGCAAGGGTGGGATTGAGACATGACGGTCGGTCTAAAAACTCCCTGTGAGCCAGGACGGGAGCTTTGCTGTTCCCAGACGAGGGAGGACTGGCCCTCTCTGGGGGCAGAAAGTTAAGAGCTTTGCAAAGCAGCAAAGACTCTTTTACAGTCCTGGCTGGGGACCTGGGCCGAACTGAGGAGGGAATGTAGGAGGCGTAATTGGGGCTTGTAAAACATTTCCAGACAAAATCACTTAATGTGTTTGGAGAGTAAAAAGCAACAGTCCGCATAATCCTTCCATTTGGACAGTTTGCTAGAAAATCACAAGAGCTGAATTGAAGACATAAAAGATGGCCAGGGAGGGGTTCACATTGGTGCTCTGAGCACTCCCTACTCTGGACACAGAACTATGGTGCAGTAGATTCTTGGCTTTGAATCTCTGTGCTATATCTTGCAATGTGTGACCTTGGACAAGTGATTTATCCTGTTTAACCTCAGTTTCCTCATATGGAAAACAGGCATAATATTGTATTCATGTTGGGCTAGGGAGGTAGCTCAGACAATAAGGAGCTTGTCTTGCGAGCATTGGGACCTGAATTTTTTATTTATTTTTATTTTTTTTAATTTTATGTGAATTGGTGTTTTGCCTGCATGTATAACTGTGTAAGGGTGTCAAATCTTGGAATTACAGACAGTTGTTAGCTGCCATGTAGATGCTGGGAATCAAACTCAGGTCCTCTGGAAGAGCAGTCAGTGCTCTTAACTGCAGAGCCATCTCTCCAGTCCCCAGGGACCTGAATTTAATACCCCAAATCCATGCTTAAAAAAATAATTGAGTGTGGTTGTGTGTAGTTGTAATCCAGGCATTGGGAAAGGTCGAGAGGGTGGGGAGCGTACATGTTTAGGATCAGACAGCCTTCTAGGTTAGTAAGAGATCCTGTCTCAAAAGTAAACATGGGCAGTGTCTGAGGGTTGTCTTATTTCCTCCACATGTGTGTGCATACGTGTGCATGTGCACCCCCCACATGAACATATGCACCCACACAGCAGTACTTACTTTGCGGGGGTGTTTGGAGAGGTAAGCATTCTTCCTGGTGTTGTGGAGGGGACAACTCAGTTACATCTTCAATTCTGCCCTTTGGACATGGGCTAGCTCCAGGAGCAATGCTGTATTTCCTTGGGCCTAGTTATCCTGGGGAGCACTTCCAGACTCCCCCTCCCCCAGTCTTTATAGATTCTCTGTTCTGTTCTGTTCTATTCTATTCTATTCATCTGGTTTTTTTTTTCTTTATTCTTTCTCTATTTTTTCCCGGCTTCCTTTTTTTCAGAAATAGTTACCCCAGCAGCTCTTGCCAATATACTTTTTGGACCTGTTCCTTTCTTCCTTCCAAATCCTGATAATGTTTTAATCCTTTTAAGAGAAAGTTCAAACTTCTGGTTCCTTTAGACCCTCTGGAAATTTAGATTATATTTCTGGCCACCTCCCTATGCTTGTCATGCAAAGTAGAAGGCTTCCAGTTTCTCTTTCTTCTAAACAAAAGGTTAGTAATTGCACTTCCTGGATCCTGTGCTCAGCTGGACAATAGCTGTGGCCAAGAAGTCATGGGCTGAGATGAGCACTTTTTCCTCTCTGAAAAATTGGGATATGGTATACATCAAATTTTCACAAACTTTCCCAAGGAGTATGTTCAGTGCTACAGCCCATATGGTCTTGCTACAGTTTCTAAACTCTGCAGTTGGCATATGAAAGTAATCAAAGATAATGTGTAACTCAATGCACACAGCTGTGTTGCAATAAAGTTTTATTTAAAGATTACACTGGGCTCACAGGTTATAGTTTATAGACCACTATTATAGACCAAGCTGGCCAATGATACTTAATGTAGTGCTGGAAATATTCTTTAATATCCTTGCTGTCTAGCATAGTAGTCACTAGTCAGTCACACGTGTCTGAAGAATAACCCCACACAGATAGCAAATGTTATGGATGGTGGCTATATCATTAGCCGGAAAGTTCTGGAGTGGAGACAATGTGGAAAGTCACACTGGACCTGTAGCACAATTCTTGATATTCTAAGCAACTAGGGCTTGATCTTGTAGCTATTCAAGACCTACAAACTCTCACCTGTATCCACATACACATCACACTGATTTGTTTACTTTCATTCAAGCATTTCATGCAATCCACATTTCTAGCCCTTGGCTCATACTATCTACTCTGCCCAGAATGCTCTCTCTTTTCCCACATGCTGCCTCAGTGCTGAAAGCTGACTCATGATCATTTCTTTGTGATTTTTCAACCAGCTCTCTTTAACATCTTTGTACAATAACCTGCAACTTCCTCAAGCTAATTTTGTGTTATAGTTATTTAATTTTTGTCTTTTCTACTAGGTCATGAGTTCTTGGAGGGGGCTCTTCCCACCACCTTTTAATGTCTTTTTAGTGATCTCAATAAATGTATGTCCAACTGCATTGCATATACTTTAATCTAGTATATTGAGTATACTGAATATACTTCAATTCCAGGCTGTGGCATTGCTCATGGTCCTAAGTTGGCACTGGCTCAACATTGAACCATTTCTACACATGTTATTCTCCTGATGTGATCATAGGCATGTGAAATATCTTCACCAGGCTAGTGCATTTGAATACCTGGTTTATAGCTATTGAGTTGATATTGTGGTGAGAGATTGTGTAAATTCTGAGAGTGGCTGATGGAGATGGGACCTAAGTTGGTCTTTAAGAGTTAAAGCCATTCATACTTCTGACCCAGTCTTTGTTTCCAGGACCGCTATGGTGTGGATAAGCCACATAACAAGCTCACATCAACATGAGTTGGAGCTGCCTCAGCTGCCAATGTCTTCTCTGCCATGTTCTTTCTACACTGTAAACCCCAAGTCAACCTGTCCTCTCTTAAGTATTTTTGTCAGGGATTTTCTCACAGTGATAAGAAAAATATTGGTCACAGAAATTTCCCCCAGACTCCTAAAATCAGGCAATGATGATAGTAGAAGATGAGGAGAAAGAGAGTCAAAAGAGATGCCTACAAATATTATAATTCAGTGGTATAAAAATATCACTTTGGCTATTTCCTATGTAAACAAACTCTATCTTAAAGAATGATTATTGTTGTGAATAGGGCCCCAGCTCTGCTGACTGATCCCAGGGCTCTTAAAGTTAATGAAGCAAACTGTGTTTGGGAAACAGTAGCTTGTGGGCTTACTTCTGAAACATCTTTTCAGTAAGTATGTGTGTCAAAAATGCTATTTTATTCTTTTAGCTATTTTCATCTATCTGAAAAAAAAATAGCACAGGAAGACTGGGAGATAGCCCTTTCAATATCCTTTGTTTACATGCATTTCTTTATATACAAAATCTTTTCTAACTGTCACCTGGTCAAGGTTCATTCTGCATAGCTTGGGAAATAGACAGTTGCAGAGCTGGTAGCATTTTCCTCATGGAGAAAATAGCCAGGAACAGAAAGGAATATTTTCCCTCAGTCATAAACAAGCTGAGGCCCAAAATGGTACTTGTACCTAGACACCATGCTCTCAGGCCACTGTTCTCACCATTGGACACTCCTGCTCCAACAGTCACTGTGGAAGGTCTGTAATCCACTCACCAGACAGTCTTTCCCTCCATGCTGGGAGGTTGAGAATGACCTTTAAGGTCCTCACTACTCCTGATGTCTTCATCAATTCCATACCCTTCTCCTAATAGAAACTACTACTCAGACTAGAAGGACCTTTCCTTAGCAGTTATGAAAATCAGGCATTGTTTCCTAAGCAGTCTGATGCACAGAAGGGGCTGGATCATTTAAGAAGCATTTGTACATTCCAAATAGTTCTTGAAAAGGGAATAATGGGCCTGAGGTTCCTTCAGTAACCCAAAGGCTGTACTTTATGAAATGTCTTCTTGCCAAAAGCATCATTCTTGCTTCCAATTTCTAGTCTATCTGAAAGACCAAAAGTAATGTTGTGATGGGTTCCCTCTGAGCCGCTACATTAGACTCCTTTGTGAGGTATTGAGCTACGGCATCCACAAGGAACCCTTTCTCCCCAGCTTGCTGTCATTTCATCCCTTGACACTCCCTTCTGTCTCAGCCTTAGCATCCTGACCTCCATCAAGAACAATAAGAAATGCACACAAGGATTGGCCTGGAAAGCATCTCATTTGGATAAGTAAAAAAATCCAAAATAGTGGAAATAGCAAATTGAAATTCTTTCAGTGCAGGGGTCCAGACTATGAAATTCTCTTATTGCCTTAAGGTTAACTGGCCTGTAATAACTGTGATAATTATAATATCATGCAAATAAGTTTACTAACAATGGAAGGATTTTCTACACAGACCTCAAATAAATTGCAACCTGAGACATGGGCAAAGTGAGGTAAATCATAAGCATGTACATTATAAATTTTCATAATTGAAGAGTATTGTGATTGAACATTTTTGTATGCTCTATGAAGATTTGTGCTTTAAAAAAAGCTAAAAATTATGCCCATAAAATATCTGTGAAGGTGGTTTTGAAAGAGCAAAAGGCTAGAAATAATTGAAATAGGCTAAAATAGGAAAACTGATTACTAATTTATAGTGAGCTGTTGCTATCAAAAAGGATGATTAGTAGAACTATTCAGATTATAATCTGTAGCAAATGTGATTATGATGGAGGTCTAAAAATGGGGTTCAAATTGCAAAACTTTCAATGCATCCTGTGACTGAATTTATAAAAAATATTGTCCCTGTATGAATCAAGACCAGAAATATAAAGATGAAAAAAGATAATAACAAGAAGGAGGCAGAAAACACCATATCTATATTATTTCCTGTGACTGCTGATCAATGAACCAAAAAGGATACTACTTGTATTGTTTCCCCAATACTCAATGAATTGAATTATTTTTATCTTAAATATGTTAGATATAATTTGGGCTTAATAAAGTAATTGAGAAGACAAAAATGAAAAGAGAATAATGCAGCAAACAAAAATTTATCTACCTGTCAGATCTGAATATTTAATACAGGTTTGGTTTGTATACTGAAAAGTATAGCACTATGGACATAATTGAAGCCCCTTGGATTAAAAAAAGTAGAGATTTATTTGTTTAATAATTTGTCATTTTTACTATAGCATCTTTTTATATTAACTTTCAGAAAGATAAAGGAAGTGACCTTTAACTCAGTTTGTTTTCTCAGCTCAGGTGATGGCTCTGTACCTCTCAGTATAGACATTGGTTAAGTGTCCTAAGTTATCTGATCTCTGATTTTCTTATGTATTGAGTGACGAAGAAGAGAGTCAATGTATCTCAGAAGATACCCAGATAAATCAGTGGCATCTTAGAGACTGGTAGAATTCCAAAGAAAGAATAGGAGTTAGTAAGTATGATGAGCAGTAAGTCAGAGTCATAGCCCCAGAGAGATAGAAATAGTTCCCTGTATTAGCTAATTTCCTTACTGCTGTGATGAAATGATGACAAAAATCAACTTTTAAAAAAGGGTTTATTCTGGTTCCCAGCTCTACAAGAAGTTGATCATGGAGGGGAAGTCTGACAGCAGGAACCTGGGGCAGGGGGTGGGGGGTGGGAGGGCTGTTCATACTATATCCATAGTCAGGGAAGCAGAGAGAGATGCATGCTGGTGCTCAGCTCACCTTTTTATCTTGGATTTAATCCTGTGGAATGGTGCAAACCACACCCATTTATGGTGGGTCTTCTCACCTCAAATTAAACCAATCTAGGAAAGGGCTTATGGGCATGCCCTGAGGGCTTATCCTTTAGGTGATTTTAGATCCTGTCAAGTTGACAATATTTACTGTCACATTCTCTGATTTCAGACTAAAAGAGAGGGAAGACACCACTGAGAGCTGGAGTCTTGACTTACTGGTGGCGATGTTTCTCAGCTTGTCTACTTGTGTGGGTCTAACACTAGCAGTCTTTCTCCATGTCTTCTGGTCTTCATACTTGCTTCTCAAATTCTCATGTTTCAGGTTGAGCACCCATCCCACAAACAGTTGCCTGTGTCTTTCCTAACTCCCCCAACCAGACAGATGGTCCCTTGAGTTATGCTCCCCCCACATACCTAGTCTGGAGGAAGCCTTTATCAGTGACTGCGCAATAATAAATGGAGATGAGAGGAGAGAAGGGCCTCTGATAGGCGTGGGTCTCCAGATTGCTCATAGAAGGAGGCATACTTCCCCATCAGCAGAAAGGAGAGATGCTTGAAGAACTTCATCTAAAAATAGCACTCAGATGCTTCACTAGAACCTATTCAGAGAAGGGAAGAAGGAAGATATTAAGTTCTTTGTAGCAGGAAATCAGAAGCTACACATGTGAACAGGTTGGGGCAGAGCGCCGGAGCCGAGAGGGGCGTGGTCAACGAGAACGAGGTTCGGACAACACCTGGAGAGAGACAGGAAGCAGACGTTCTCTCTCTCTCTCTCTCTCTCTCTCTCTCTCTCTCTCTCTCTCTCTCTCTCTCTCTCTCTCTCTCTCTCTCTCTCGCAGGGCCGGGAGCTCTCACGATGGGGCGGGGCTTCCGGGAAGTGCGAGGTACCGGGTCAGTGGCTTGGGAGTTGTGTGATATGGCAGCGTGTGATTATCCCTTCACTTCCTCTTAAAACCTCCTCTGTTTTATAAGTGATTCTCACAAAATAAACCTCATTTAAAACATATCTCACGACAGGTTCATACCGCGATAGTTCTTGGCACAGAATGTTAGTTGTGTGGGGTCAGGGCACTTGCACCCTCCTAGTCCATTGGCAGCCTCCTTTTTATTGTCTCTGCCATTCTGCATCCTCCCCGGGGACATAATCTTCATCACGCCTCATAGGGCAGAGGTCATGGTCCAGCATTCAGAATAGCCACAAAATGTGGGGAGACTTTCTCACTGCAGAAGACATCCAGAGCCTTCTTTTAGGTGAGGTTGTGAGGGTCAGTCCCCAAGTTCTGAAATGAGAGAGGTCTCTGTGTCTAGGAGAATTGGGGGCTCTTTCCTGAGACAGTTATCTGTTGCTGCATAAACAGCCATCTGCAACCCTGGTGACATAAAGCAATATAGTCATTGGCTTTGCTTTGGAGTTTCCAAGCTGAGTTAGTGCTTCTGGGACAATCGATTTGTGTCTTCAAGTTCCAGCTAGAGCAACTTCACTAGGATGAGTCCTTAGGATTCTTAGAAGACCTTTGTCTGCTCAACAAGTTGTAGGAAATACTGTCTTAGGCGGCTCTGGGGTCTTATAGTGAGTACCATACTAGTTAAGGCTGGAACCTCAACTTTCTGCCTGGGAGAATTTGGGAATAAAATACATGCTAACTGTTGAACCTAATGAATTCTGGCTTCTTGACCTCAACTTGACCACATCTTAATGTAGCTAGCACAAAGTTTGATAGCACTTTCTGTGTGCTGCCTGGAACCATCTCAGTTGACTTTAGACCACTGGGTACCTTCTTCTACTCTGTTATTGTCGACTACTGGGCTGCCAGACCTGCAGCCACAACACAAAGGGCCCTTTGATGTGAAGACTCCAATCCCATATTCACAATTTTCCTGAATGCCTCATTGATAGTCTTCTCGAGTTCCTCAAGGTTTTCACTAATATTCTCCTCGAGGTTCTTAAGTCCTAAAGACAATGACATATGTTTTAGAATTTTATTATGATAGCACTTCACTTCTAGGTACAAATACCTATTGCCATGTGACAGCCCTAAAATTTAGTGGCTTGATTCAGCTACCAGGGCTGGGAAAATGGCTCCATGGATAAAATACTTGCCATTCAAGTTTAAGAATCTGACTTGGATTCCCAGAAGTTATGTTTAAAAGGGTGGGGAGGCATAGTGGTGAATATTTGGAATCTTATGATAAAATTGGCAAAGTTAGGATTACACTTAAGGGTGTCCTCTGGCATCCACATGAATGCATGTGCATATATATCTTTATATACATATGTACACACATATACACAGTGGGAGTAGCTATTCATTTTCTCATTTGTCTATATTTTAGACTGAACACTGGACTTCCTTTCGGCACAGGAGTTGGCAATAGAGAAGAAGCACCCCAATAGACAACAGAACTCTTTAGCAAGGGATACTACAACAAGCAGACAAACAAATTCTGTGCTCATTGAGTCTATGTCCAGTCTATCTACAAAGTCACTGAGGTACCTCCCAAGCTTTCTCTGTGAGGGTGAACATCTCGGCTCCCCACCTCCTCCCCACCTTCCACTCATTACTTTGTCCTGTTTCCTGTCCACTTGGTTTCTTGTCTGCTTGTAGCTGTGTGTCACCCACCAATTCCAGCTTTCTACATGACTCATTTTTTTCTTCCACAAGAAAGAATAATGCAGGTGCATCATAGCATTTATAGGTGGGCTGCCTAGCATTCACTTCAAGCTCTCCTACTTATTAGGTGTGTGTAGTTCTAAGCAATTTACTTTGGTCCTTCCATTAATCCAGCTTTCTCACATATAAAATAGAGTTTATGATAATACCTACTATGGAGAAAATTTTGATGTACTCCAAAAATGTATATGTTTAGACCTAATCCTTAAGGTGGTGGCATAAGAAGATGGGTCTTAATGAACTCAATAGATAGTAAGAGTTCTGCTCTTTGGATGGGATTGGTAATTTATAAAGATACTGTTTCTGCCAAATGAAGACACACAGAAAGTGTCATTAAGACAAGGCATTTAAAATTTTTGCAAGTTTCAAGTCAGCCTGGGTTATAGACTGAGACTCTGTCCTAAATACAAAATAACAAAAACAAACCAGAGAAAAGTTGAAAGGAAATTGGGTAAAATTCTAAGATGGCCTACCAAATCCCAAGGTGTGCAGAACTTTGGACTAGGAGAGGAACAAATTTGAATCTTGTGCTTAAGTTACAAGGCACCGTTGAGGAGAGGCTTTCTGGGCAGGACCAAGTATCTTGTGAGTTCTTTACATTGGGATAGAAAGGACAGAGAAGAACGAAGCAGGAATCTGATGTGTGACAGAAGACAGTCAGAGAGCATTGTGACATTGGTGATGTGGAAGGTGGGGAGGCTATGTGGATGCAAATGACTTATAGGAATGGAGCACAGTCTCTGGCCAGCGTTAGTAAAGAAATGAGGATGCCAGCTCTATGCTCTCAAAGAACAGAGTTGTGAGTTGAAAGTGAATTCCTAGCTGCAAGTGACTATGCAAGGTGAGTCAGGTAATGCCTCAAAAAAAGACAGTTCTGCTGTGCCTGGATTTTCATCTAAAGACACATGAGAGAGAGAGAGAGAGGAGGGGAAGAGAGAAAAGGAAAGGAAGGGAGGGAGGAGAGAATAAGAAAATACAGCTGATCGTATCACATCAACAATCAAGAGTAGAGAATGCATTCCTGGGGGATGGAGAGATGGCTCAGCGGTTAAGAGAATGCATTCCTGCATCTGTATGTTAACTCACAGGCTAGCTTATGAGCAGCTCAACTTCTCCATTCTTATGCATATTTCATTCTCGGTCCCCAAAATCTCATTTTCCTGCCATAATGCAAAAGGTAGAGAGTTTATCTCTAAGTACTCCGCCATGGTCCTTCACAGCCCCAAGACTGTTAAAAATCCGAAGTCTTCTCTAATGCTCAAAACAAACTCTTAACTATGAAGCCTTCTAAAAGGAAATCAAACAAGTTACATACTTCAGATAGTGAACGGCACAAAGCAAATGTTCACATTCCATGAGGGAAGAATGGGTGCATATCAAGGAAAGATCAGGCCAAAGCAATACCAAACCCAAGCATGGAAAACAGCAAATCCCCCAGCTTTGTGTCCAGCAGATAGGGCTTTGTGATGGAATGATCAATCCGAGGTCCTGTGACTTTGAACATCTCCATCTTTGAAGCTGTCACACACACCAGACTTTTCTCTCAAGCCCTCTCCTCCTTCTTTCTGTGTCTCTCTTTTCTCATTTAAAGATAGTCACTGAACATAGGGCCCACCTAGACTGATAGTCTAGCCAACTTGCTCAAGTAAGTTTACAATAACAGTCAGGTATTAGGATAGGAATGTATTTTTTTCCTGGACTGGAGACTGAGCGTACTGCTTTGCGTACAGTAAGCAAAGCCTCTACTGATGAGCTGTAGCCTCAGTCTCTGTATTTCCGAGACAGTCTCATCATGTACTGCCTGGGTTTGAACTTGAGACCCTCCTCTCAGCTTCCCCAGTGATGGAAATACAATAACTATACAGAAACAAGTTCCCCTTATGGCTTTATTTTTCTAGTTAAGAGAAAACTTCAGAATGAATAGACCAAAGATGGTTTTTCAAATTTATGTCCAATAATTTCTCACTGTTGTATTCATTCTGCCAGATCATCTCGTGACACTTAGAACAGCACTGGGTGGAGACTAGTGATGAATAGACACTCATCAATTAATTGAAGTTCCATATGAGTCAAGAGGGAACTTTTACTGTGCTCAGAAAAGACTCCACACTGAAGGAAAAACAATCACTTCTGCAAGTTCTTTCAGCCTATATAAAGGCATGAGTTGATGAATATTTCCATCCTTGATTAAAATGATTACTGGTCCTTATGAAGCAAGATCCTTGGAAGCTTTCCAAGGAGATGCTTCTTCAAAGGGATTAGAAATAAAGAAAAGGCAGCTTTCTCTTACCCAGGGTAGTTACAAACAAACTCACTGTGTTGGAATTCAGCTCTGTCACTTGTCAGTTAAATGGGCCTAGAAAGCCATCTAAGCTTTATGGTGAGTGAATACAATGTTTATCTCATGTTTCAACAGACAAAGAGATTATAGTAGCAGTAATGCCATATATGTGTAAAAGACTCTTCCAATGGTTTTGTACATATTAAATCATTTATACCTCATAACTATCTACAAAGGAGATATTGTTGATCCCATCTTATAGAAATGAAAACAGGTAATGGTGAGATCAAAGGTATCAAGTCATGTATTATAGCCAAGGATTGAACTTAGGGTGTGTGACTCCAGACACCACCTTCTTAACTATTGCACTCTATTAATTATATTGCTTAGGAGTCTCTTAAGGTAGCAGAGGCAGTAAGTGGTGGGGAATAATGACTTAAAAGGAGGAATTAGGAGTTCTACAACTGTTGACACTAAATGCTGTCTATACAGACTGTGTACAGCATTGGACTTGACCTTAGCAGGGCTAGGACGAACAGACATGGAGCAAGAACAAGATCATGGGGGAACAGGAAAAGAATATAATGGGGCCATCATGGTCCTCACCACCTCCTTCCTTATGATGGAGGTGACCTGCAGTGTAACTTCACAGATCCACATCTGTACTCAATCTAAGATGAGCAGAGTGAAGAAAGGAGCCACCACTGTAGCATCTGGGGAAAAGACTCCTGGGAAATATAGGCATGCTCAGCAAGGTAGACTCAGTACAGTCTTTCCATGACCAGAGGTAACTGGAAAAGTCATGAGACCTTGATAGAGATGGGTCTTCCCTTTTCTTCTCTGTTTGTTCAATGAGTGGTAGATGAGTTTGACCATCTGGAAATTTGGTATCAATGGGTTTTGGGATATCAGCTCCCCTGGGGTCAGTGGCAGGGAATCTGGGCTCCTCATAATTTCTCCTCATTGCTCCCCCAACAACCATACTTTAAATACATAGAGGATGCTTTGAGACAAGTCTTGTAGAAACACGTCTTTCTTTGCCTCCATGAGACTGCCATTCTTCCTGGCAGAAACCAGAAGATAGCTCCACTGGGTGAAGGCTGAAGTATAACAGAAGGCTGGGGACTGGCCTTCCAAGGGCTGAGTTCTATCAGCAGAATCAACCCTAGTACAAGATGGGCAGCTAGGAGATGGAAGGATTTGATGCGATAGAATGGGAGGAGTAGATTAGTGGTAGGCTGGTTGTTAGTGTCAGCTTGACACAAACCTAGATCTGAGAAAAGAGAATCTCAGCTGAGAAAAGGCATCCATAAGACTGGCCTGTAGCTAAGTGTAGGAGACATTTTCTTTTCTTTTTTTGACTAACGGTTGTTGTAGAAGAAGGACACAGCCCACTGTGGGTGGGTGATTCTGGGGTGCAATAAAGCAAATGAGGCCAGCCATGAAGAATAATCCAGTAGGCACCCTTCTTAATTGGTCTTGCTTCAGTTCGAGTCTTGAGGTTTCTGCTTTGAGTTCTTGCCCTGAATTTCTTTCAGTGATAGTGTGTGACCCGAGAGTTATAAATTAATCCCTTTCCTCTCCAAGTTGCTTTTTGTCATGGTATTTTATCACTGCATAGAAACCCTAACTAAGACAGGTAAAGATGAGGGACTGCAAGGTAGGAATCTTGAAACTGAGAGCCAGCTCAGTAGTCTTGAGTTCAAGACTAAGCAAGGAATGAAGGAACAGCAAGTGTCCTGTGTGAGAAACCCAGTAATTAGATTGCCTTAGGAAAAGTGGGTGGAGTATGCAGGTGGGTCAGGCCAGGAATGAAATCCATGCACATAAGAACATCCTCACTCCTCTGCAGGAAATGAACAAAACTCAGTGTAGGTGAGTGTGGTTTCTTATATACTGTGCCATTTATATTTCCCAAGCATACCAGAAACACCCCTCTCTATTGTCATCAAGGGCCACCTCATGAGTCTTCTTGAAACAACTCCATCATTAATCTAAAAGTTCACATAGGCTGTACAGGCTAACAACATCCCTTTTTCTCTGTGTGTGACACACATGTGTGGACTTGGACTTGTGCTTTCTTGTATACACATGTATAGAAGTCGGAGGTTGGTGTCTGGTGTCTTTGTCTATCAGTTTCCATCTTCTTTATTTTAAGACAGGGTATATCATTGAACCTGAAGCTCACTGACTGGCTACATTGGCTGGCCAGGAAACCCTAGGGATTTTCCTGTCTCCTCCTCTTAGAACTTGGATTACAGATGCCTTGGTGCTACCTCTGCTGCCTTTTAATGTGGGCATTAGTGATCCAAATGCAGGTGGTCATAATTGAAAAGCAAACACTTTAACCAGCAGCCATCTCCTCAGCCTGGAGCAGGCTTTTTCTTCATTCTGCAGGTGAGGATTGTCGTGATTTGAACACGTAAATGGCCTGAAGAAGAACCGTTTGCCATAGGCTCATGCATTTCTATGCAGGGTCCTCAGTTGGTGGCACTATCAGGAGGTGATGTGCTGGGAGAAGCATATCAGGAGTTTGGGTTTGATTTTATCACTCTACATCCAGTTTGCTTTCTTCTTCATGCTTGAGGCTGGAGATGCGATCTCTCAACTTCCCAATTCTGTTATCCTGCCTGACCATGCTTCCCCATCATGACAGATTCTAACCCTCTGAACTTGTAAGCCTAAATAAACGCTACTTTCTAGAACAGTGGTTCTCAACCTGTGGGTCAGGACCAATTTGGGAGTCACATATCAGATATCCTGCATATTATGATTCATAACATAACAAAATTACAGTTATAAAGTAGCAATGAAAATAATTTTACGGTTGGTTGGGGGTCACCGCTGTTAGGATTCTGTTCTAGCCCCTGAAACTACACCCTGCTCTGAGTTCTGACATCAAGACCCATTTACTAAGAAACCCCACTACCCCACACACTTTCTGGCTTCTTTCCTCCCAGGAATACTCCCCACTCTCTCTTTCTCTCCCTCTTCCCTCTCTCGGTTATTATAATAATAAATTCCTTCTATGTAGAAACAGATTGACTGTCTTCTGCCTGCTGCCGCCTCTTGTCCATCTTCTTACATCCCTGGGGCGTCAGGCCTCTCCATTCATAGTATCCACTGCTGGCCAAACAAGTAAAGTGTTGTCATATCATACCGGATCAAACACATGATCCCAACAACCACACGTGAGAAACTGTCAGGGTATTTTCTCACAGCAAAGGAAAATAGCTAACATAGTCATTTTCACAGACATGCTTATTTTGTTTCCAAGCAGCTGGGTGACTTGCCCCAAACCACTACAGTGGCCATAGGCAAAGCTGGGATTTGAACCCCAGCCTATCTAAACTCAAAGCCAATCCTCTCTCTCTTCCATATGGGGACAATAGAATGGGCTAGAATTTGAACTTCGGAGCCTTTGGATGTTATTTTTTAGTTTTGAAAGTCTATGAGATTCTAGAGAATATGAGGTTTGGCAATTTTAAAAGAATGTTTTCAAATATTTAACTGAATGTCTTAGGATCTGTGAGGAGGCTGAGTCGTTTCTTTAGAAATGAAGCAATGCTTCGGGGGTGACTCATTTTAGTTTTCCCTCTTGAAGCTTTTCAATCCCAAATTCATAGCAAAACGTTCACAATAAACTGACTTTCTGGAAATCAATCACAATCTCCCTCTTTGCAATTACTTGGTATTTTTGGTAATGGCCGACTCTTGCTTCTCTCATAGGATGATTCTGGTTCTTCTGAGGAAAAAAAAATAGGTTTTCAACAAGTGCTTTTAGCCAAAATCACAATGAGCCAAGAAAGAAATAGCTTGTGATTAGCAGAGTTCCCTGTAGCAAATGTGGGGCAGGTGGAGGGATCTGTCCTTGTGTGGGGACCCACCCTCAGGGTGCCAGAAGAAAATGCTAGAAATGCATACCAGGTAAGCCCAGTAGGATCTGGCTTTGTCTCTTCATACTCTTCATTTTTCGTGTGTGCATTGTTTTGCTCATTTGTGCAATTCAACATTCAAATGTGAGTAGGTTGGGTTTTATGTTTGTTTGTCTTTGACAGAAATATACCCATTGAAACAGAATCTTTGCCTTTAAATATATATGGAACCTTAGAGTATTGTGGTCTTGGGTCCTGTGATGGCATCCATTCATTCCACAAATACGTATTTAATATAATTTTGGACCCAGATCCTTGTGCTGATGCTCAGCATCCAGGCACTGTTAACTCAACTCTTATCTGCATTCTGGCTCACTTGGGCACCCATTTTGATCATAGGCCTCCTTCCCCAGTCACTTGCCGCCCCACAGATCCCGTAACTACAAAATGCCACCAGAAGTCAATAGATGATGGAGGAGTCCTTGACGGAGGCCTCCTTTGGGCCAGTTCTTACTCTATTTGACCCTCTAAGCAGGCACACAGGACATTTATCACCATTGTGAAGACAAGCAAGTAGAGGCTTGGAGTAACAGAAGCCCCTGCCCAAGGTCACAGAGCCTCCAGGTGGTAACACTACTCTTTTGGGCCAGGCCTTTGTGATACCTATCCCGCTCCTCATTCTCTGGAGTCTGTTCTGTGTATGACAGAGATGGACCTGCTCAAATTTCCTAGCTTTCTCTCTTTCAAGATAAATGCTATGTCAAGTAACCAGTCTTTGGTTCGGATACGCACCCCTCATCTCCTACCCCCCTCCATCTACCCTTCCACCCCACCCCTACCGCAAGAACGAACCTAACAGTATGTGTTTGGGTAAAGCCAGAGGTAGAATGAGCCCTGTCCTATCTTGCCTCCTGCCTGGTATGTCCCACAATCTCCAGGGGACCATGGTTCCTAAGCAGCTCTAATAGAGAAGTGACCAAAGAGAGGAGAAACAGAATCTGTTCACCAAACACCCAGGAATGCCACCAAGAGCTGGCTCTTCTCAGCAAGAAGAGATGAGTTCCATTTGCTTGCTTTTGAGATAGAAGCTCACTGTAGTCCAGGCTGTACTAGATCTTAATTATGTGGCTCAGACTGGCTTGATACTCACAACAATCCTCCTGCATCAGGATTCCAAGTGCTGGGATCAGAGTCACCACCACACTTGGCTGTAAAATTACTCTGTGAAAGTGCTTCACCTGGTCCTGACAGAAGGCTCCCTTTCTTTTGTATTTGGTTTCCCTATTCACCATGGAAACCATTTGATGCTCAGAGGATACAGCCATGCAAGTCCACCACAGACAGCATGTCTGGGAGACAGAGACAAAATAAGGCTAGGGATGTGGGAGGGTGGTTAGGAGAAGATTTCTTAGCAGGGAACAGGTAGATCAAACAGGATCTTGGAGGAGGTGAGTCTGGAGAAGTGGTTGGGGTTGCCAGAGAAGCATCAGCTATGCTGTATTCCTGGCATGACAGCTGTCTCCTCCATCCCTACCCTGTGCCCTCTGGGTGTGTATTGCCCTGAGCTGACAGGGGAAGGTGCTCTGAGACAGCCTCTGACAAAGAAGCCTTGACTGTTGGCAGGCAAGATTTTCTGAAGCAGCTTCCATAGCAACCAGAGGCAACGGGAGAAGCAGCTGAAAAGCCGTGGTTGCTTAGCAAAGGATGGCTGCTTGGGAGGTGGCACCTGCCCTGAGGGAAATGAGGAGGCTGAGAGTGTTGCCCATTGTTCTGCTGTCATGAATGAAGAGGGGATCTTGAGGCCCTCGGCCTGCAGCCTGCCTCTTTTTATTTTGCATAACCCTGGCCCTGTCTCATGCAGGGTGGCTACTTCATTGAACATTCTTTCTAGACCTAGTTCACACTGGTCTCCAGCAGTCATCTCCTTTCCTTGCCTTGGACCATAGGCTCAGTCATCATGAAGAGAATGGACCCTGGCAGAGAGCTCAGAGGTATTGGGACTAGGGTAAGACAGGAGCATGCAGGCTTCAGGGTGAGCATGCATCCTTTCCAGACAGATTCCATGCACAGTAGGAGAAAAGCTTCAAGGGGTTTATGGTACCACAGCCAGGCTCAGACTAAGGCCCTAGTTCCTGGGTACTAAGATGTTCTTTGTGGTCTATAGACCATAGGTTTTGTTGAACAGTTTTTTTATAGCTGCGATCTGGAAAGGCCACTCTTGTGATGGCATAGACAAATATGCCTTCCAGATGTTGATAAGTCCAGGAGGTGGCATTCAGGGGCCCAGCCAATGGCCTACCGTAGAATATTCAGAGACAGCAGCTTCAGGAGTTTCTCCTCCTGTCTCATAATCCCCCTACCTGGTTCATAACGAGTCATATAAAGGATAGCCTTGAGCAGATGGTAAAGTTGCTCTTGTGACTTTCCTAAACTACCTGCCTTGGCTTTTCCTTTTGCCCCTCATTTTTTCCCCTAGAATGGTCTATTTAAAAGCTGCATGCTGGGAAGGTGCCAGGATAGAGAGCAGCTGGAAAAGAAAGTCACCTCACTTATGAGAGAGATTGCTTCCATGGGCTTGAGTCCCTTTGGTAAGAACTATGTCTCACCCCTCCTACATCCTTGGTACCTCTAACAAGAAAGGATTTGGTAAATACTGATAAGCAGGAGAAGAAAAAGAACAAGCAGGCTGAGGTGAAGAGAGATGCAGGAACCATGGTGGGAGCCAGTGGGGATAATGGCTGGAACACCAAAAAATGTGCAAGCTTTCCTCTAGGTCTATGGCAAGGGAATCAAATGCTGGAGCCAAGGACAGGGATTTAGTGCTTGCAATACTTTCTTTATTCTCCGTAATATCAGGGGACGCCCCAAGTCATGAATAATTGCCAGGCCACAAGTAGGTCCTAGAAAACCACAGCTATCAAAGGCTATTCTTGTGTAGGGCCCTTCTGAGCTGGACTGGTATGTGCCCTTTCAGCCTACATGGTCCATTCCTTCCTAGCACCCAGGCCCTTCAGCTGGTACAGATAAAGCTTTTGTCCCTTTGGCCATCTTGCAGAGCTGGGCAGCACGGAAGTACTGCAGGCCTTTCATGGGCGGCTCATCCCTCCACTACTGCACACACTACTTTCATTTGCTCAAAAAAAAAAAAAAAAAAAAAAAAAAAAAAAGCAGGGAGTGAATATAGTGGTTGTGAAATTTAAAGAGGCAAGTGCAGAGCTGGGAGGCATTTCCTTAAGCACAAAGTAATGAAGTGTCCCGTCGCCGGCCCAGCAGTGCACACGGTTGTCATTAGTGGCAGAGGGAAAGCCCTTCCCCAGTCCCCAAGGAGGGGCCCTTACCCAGATACTGAAGGAGAAGGCCTTTCACAAATATACTGTATCTCGGTGAGGAATACAGGCCTCTGTTGGTCTGTCTGCGATTCAGTTTTCAGGCATTCCTGTCTCATTTGCTCATCATGTTCATGTAGATGCAGAGAACCCGCTGTAGGTGAAGGCCAAGCCTGATGCTCGTGATGCACCAGTGTAAAGGGCAATTGTGTGTTCTGGGTGAACGAGATTTTGCAGTTCTGGAAAGTACATGTGAATGGGAAGGACTTTCCCAAATGCAACAGCTGAGTAACACTTCCTAGGAAGGGGCAGTCACCATCTAAGAAGTGATGGCTTCCAAGGATATTCAGATACAGAGGCCAGGTATACACAGGAGTAGCAAAGGGGCCTTTGTTGAATTTAGGAGTAAAGCAAGAGGGTAAGGAGGAGATTATTCCCCATGAGAAATGAGATCCCATCAGAGACAGCTCTCAGGCCATGCTTAGGACGTTGGACTTTGTTTGCCAAAGGCATTAAACACTTTGGCTGCCATGTGTGTGGGGCTCTCTTATTGGTCACCTCCCTTGGAATCTGAATTTAGAGTGCCCTTCTACAGGAGTTAGGCCTTCTTGAGTCTCCTGGTACCTTTCTATGGCCACTCATGAATAGTTCCAAGCCTTGGGACTCTCTAGGGGAGTAGCCCTGGGCTCACAGCCCTTTCTCTGCAGGGTGCTACCAGAACATCTGCTCAGGCCAAAGAGCAAGACCTCTCATTTCCACTTGTCATTCTTCTCTCTGTTGCTTCTCTTTAAAATAATAATTGTTGTTTTTCAAGGGAGACGTTATGGCCCGTGGAGCTGCGGAAATGTTGGCAGGCCTGAGTCGTTAGGACTGGGCCCTTGTGCCCCCATGTCCCTGGAGACCTTAGCCCATCAGCTATAGGTGGTGACAGCTTTAGGCCTGGTGTTTCAATCTCTTGGCCTGCAAAATTGTGTGTGTGTGTGTGTCTGTGTCTCTGTGTCTCTGTGTCTGTTTAAATGCTCCAGTTTCCAGACCTTTATTTTTAGAGAAGAGGCCAACATCTAGCCTGCATCATGCATGGGAGATGCTCTTTGCATCAGGACCTCCAGGTTTTTCAAGCCTTAGGTGAGTATGGGAAGAGCCTTTCTTCTCTCCTCAGTGATCTTTCCTATAGTATCTTCAGCCATGAACCATGGTAGATACTGTGTCTACCATCCATAACTATAGATGCCTATAGATGGAGTCTCAGAAAGCCTGTTTGCTTTAATATATACAAATAGAACAGCTAATTCTTTTAAAGTATTGAATTGGAAGTCTATAAAATGTCAAAGGTCAGTCATGAGTCAATCAGTGCAGAATTGGATAAGTTAGGAACTGCAGGCTGACATATATGAGTTCCTCCCCTCACCAAATTCCTTCTTTTCTCCCTGCCATCCTCCTTGCCTTTCCTCTTATTCATTCTCTCTCACTTTCTTTGTGTGTGCGCATGCACACCTGCACATGGACTTGTGTGTGTATGCATCTACATGTTCTTGTGGGTGTGTGAATGCACTTGTAACTTGCACAGCTAGCTGCATGCATATGGGTTTGGAAGCTAGAGATCAATGTTGAATGTCTTTCTCAAGTGCTCATCGCCTTATGTTTTTGTTTTTTTTTTTTTTTTAAATTTTTTTTTGATTTATTTATTTATTATGCATACAGTTTTACAGAAGAGGGCGCCAGACCTCATCATAGATGGTTGTGAGCCACCATGTGGTTTTGCTGGGAATTGAACTCAGGACCTCTGGAAGAACAGTCAGTGCTCTTAACCTCTGAGCCATCTCTCCAGCCCCCGCCTTATGTTTTAAGACAGAGTCTCTCACTGAACATGGCACTCACTGATATACTTAGGCTGGCTAGCCAGTAAGATTCAGACATCTGCTTCTCTGCTTCCCTTGTGGGGATTACAAATGTGATGAAGCACGTGACTGGGGATCCAAACTCGGGTCCTCATAATTGGACCACAAATACTTTGCCATCTTCCCAACCTTGATTTTTTTTTTCTTCATTTGAATGAATCAGGGTGTCACTATGTTTTTTAGTCTGACTAATCTTCTTGCTGTAACCTCCCAAAGGCAGAGATTACATGTTTAAATTATCATACTAGCTTTGGATGGTTCCTTATGAAATAAACTAGTTTCTCTTGACAGGGGTAGGTAGAGTCCAAAAGTGTTCATGACCAGGACTAAGGGAGCTGAGCCCCTACTGGGTGGTTCAGAATGCACACAGGCCTCACAAAGCTGCTGCTGTCACCATGTGTCCCACTCATTCCCAGATATGCCACCACCATTTCTGCTGTCATCATCACAGCCCTGCATCACTGCCTTCACCACCATTGTTTTATCCCTGCAAGCTCTTTCATCTTCCTCTGGGACTTCCAGCATCACTGTCTGGTACCATTGCTAAGCCTCTTGTTGCCAGGGAAACACCATCACCCTAACACTGTTATTTGTTCACATGTTAATATCTCTTTCTCATTGTCTAATCTCTTTTCTACCCTGAAACTCACCTGTCCCTGTTCATAACTGGTGAAGTGTCATACCACTGGATGATTTGAATTATCTGGTTCCTGTCCTTTGTCACATATGAGCCAAAGAAGTACATAGGTTGTTTGTAAGACTCAGCCACATCTGGCCAAGAGCCCAGTTTCATTCTACTATGGGGGACAGGGAGATGGAGAAGAGTCCTTGACTCCTTGGTGGACTTTACTTTCTTCATAGTCAGACATCTCTGCAGTCTGGAGCTCTGGAAAGATCAAAGGCCCATACTCATATAGAGAGACAACTTGAACCACATCACTGTGGCTTCTGTGTCTGCACCTCCCAGCTCATTTCAACAAAGCCCTCAGCTACACAGTAAGTTCCCACCTAGAGCAGGAAAGAGATTTCAGACAGAGAAAGAGAGTTCCTAAAGCCACTCAGGGAGTGACCACTGGGCAGTGGCTGTAATCCATCAGATGATCACACAGTGTCACATTCTATCCAGGCCTAGGAGGACCTGTACAGAAGGGCAAGTTTGCCTCCTAGCAAAGGCCTTAAGTAGTGAGAACTAGCCTCCTCTATTCTGTTTTCTTGGCTAGTAATAAAAAATGGTTGTGTGATGAAATTCTGGCAAATGAAAAGTATAGGAGAGCTTCTGGAAAAGGCTTTCTGAAAGGTTTCTTCACCTCTAAAAGAAGACATGAGAAAGGAACAGGATTCCTTCTGATCTTTTGAAATTGTTGCAATAGGCTGTGACCTTTGGATCTATCGTAGCCATCTTGTGACCATGAGGAGGAAAGATCTGGAAATAAAAGTACCTTGTTGAGAACAGAAAGAAGGGACCCAAGTCTTCAATGATGTCCTTAAACTGCAGGACGGGCCAACTCCACCCTCCCTCTGGCTTATTAGTGAGATAAATTTAGTTCTATGTTAAAAATAACTTTTGGTTTTGTGGGTCTTTTTTTTTTCAATTGTTTAAACCATCTTTAGCTGAATCTTTTACTCAAAGCTGAGAACAATCAAAATGATTCAATGATAGAGATTCTATTTATTCTGGGTCTTTTCCCAGGTTATTCCCATCAACAAAAAAAAATGGATTATTTCCTTATCCATCTGGTGAACTTGTCTCTAAAAACCAGAACAGTTGTTGCTTCCTTTGGAAGCCTTTCTTGCAAGTTATTGTGTAAGAAGTGACCATTTCCCTCTGCACACACTCACAGTACATGTCTATATGGGTTGTGTTACTGAGACCTTTAGGGAGCCTTACCTAGAGTACCTACCACATGTTACTAGGAAAGCTGGCTTCTCTCTTTGGTTTTTAGTCTCATTGATGAAAGAGTTTAAAAGCAGACTCTGCAGGAAGCAACAGAGCAACCTCCACAGTTGCTAGTCTTGAGGTGGTTCTGGGCTCTAACTTGCTCTTGTAGAGCCCAGCCAGTTCCCTAAAATCAGTCTGAGAGGTGGCTAAGGTCCCCATCCTGGAGTGGGTATCAGGGGTAAGCTCCAGGCTCATCCCATTTTGGAGAGCATCTTTGGAGGGGAATAAACAAACTTATGAAAACAAAACACTTCCAAAAGGGAGTTTCCTGTTGGAACTGCCTGGCCATTCCCAAGACTGTGACCACTGAAACACCAGGCAGGGGGCTGGAGGAGTGGTGTCAGATGACGGTCAGAGTCACCATGTCCCCTTTCTGGACAGGGATGACAACTGCTGTTATCAGAGTAGGTGACCCGAAATGGGCAAGTCAACTCTCATCACAGTAAGTGATGCTTCTGCCTCTCCTGCCAAGAGGAGGAATTATGACTTATCTTGGCCAAAGACTACATTTTTCTGAGTTGGAGAAATGAACTCTTGATATAAACTATGAGCAGAAGTCTTTTTTTTTTTTTTTTTTAAAAAAAAAAAACACTTTATCTATTTATTTATTTGCCTTGGTGTTTTGCCTGGGTGCTGGGAATCGAACCCGGGTCCTCTGGAAGAGCAGAGGGCGCTCTTAACCGCTGAGCCATCTCTCCAGCCCCCTGAGCAGAAGTCTTAAATGTTCCCTTCCTGTCAAACATTGGTGACCAAGCCCTGTGTCTCTGCTTTCTTCATTACAACTCTCTTAAATCTCTTTGTTATTGATCCAGATCACAGCCTGTCCATTATTGCCTTGGTATTCCCAACAATCCTAATCAACTTCACTGCCTTGCTTCCTTTTCCTGTGCCCTCCTGTGTCTGTGTGACACCAGGGAAATGGAACCACACTTTGAAACTGCCTGAGAGCTTTCCATGAGTGCCTATCACCTTGCAGGCGAAGCAGGACATTCTCTGCATTTCAGCTTCCCTTTCTCCATTCATGCCTCATATCCAGATCCCTCTTCATGCATGATGTGTCCCAGAATAGGCTTTCCATGTAGCCACTTACTGGATTTCTTTACTAACATTGCTTTACAAAAACCATAAATGAAACAGCTTAAACAACAGAAATCACAGTGCTTAAGTCTACAAGTCCAAGGGCAGGATATGAAGGGATTGGATCTTCCTGAAGGTTTTGGGGTTGAACAGTCACAAGTCTATCTTAGCTTTAGGTGATTGTTGGCAGGTTTTGGTTCCTGTCTGTAGGAGAATGCCTTTGGGTGCTGTTTATATCTTCTCTTATGCATATATGTATACACATGTTCACCCTTTGTTCAAAACACCAATTCTTTTTGATTGGGACCCATTCTAATAACCTTTTAAAATCTCAATTCTTTCCACAAAGACTCTATCTTTTAATAAGGTCATATTCTGAGATCATATTCCTAAATTCAAAGTCTAGAAGGTAGAGAGAAGGGGCATAACTAACCCATAATACTTTCTACTTGCAATTTCTCAGAACAGCATGAAGGCTGAGTGGGAAAAGTCACCTGCCGCTAACCCTGATGATGTGAGTCTCATTCTCCCCACCCACGTGGGTCAAAGGGAGGGAACTGACTTTCACATATACTGTGGCATGCATGGACCAACTCTCCCCCTAAATAAAAGAAGTAAAAAATAAAATTTAAAATACAGAAAAATTCAACAGACTTTTCTGACCCTCCACTGTCCTCCAATGCCCTAGAAAGACAAGGCTGCTTCCTCTTTTGTCAGAGGACAGGAAGCTGGTCTGTGTCCATTTTACATATTAAACTGTGAGTTCCTTCACAACCAGGAGAAGACTATTTGCATCCCCAGCCCCTAGAACAATGCAAAGGATACAACAGGTGCTCAGCAGTTGTTGCTGGGGCCTCAGAGCACTGAATGCATGAAGCTCTTAGTAACTAAGTGAACTGACTAATGTTTCTCTCACTTGATTTCCTCTAGGGCCCCAGTTTGTTTCCATGGTGGCCGACTAGTCTTTTATCCCCCAACATTCCCAATTTGAATTAAGCAATCTGTGTGAATATAAAGCTCACTGTGCTATTCCCTGGAGTGAATGGGTGTGCTTAGTGTTTGCTTGCAGAATGAAGGAATGACATTATAAACAAACTTTATACATACCCACAGGCACAAACACTCATGGAATTGGCTTCTATGACTGTGGAGGGCTGTTCCACTGCCTGCTGTCTGTCAGCTAAAGAAGTAGGAAACCCAGTGGTATGATCCAATCTGAGTCCAAAGACCCAGGAACTGATGGAAAGAGATATGGAACACTGGTGAAAGATCAGGAGTTCAAAGGTACTTGGGATCTGACATTTGAAGGGAAGAGAAGACGGATATCCTACCTCGGTTTTTTTTCTGCCTTACTTATCTACCCAAGATCCTCAGTGGATTGAATGGTGTCCACCCACATCATTGAGGGCAGGCCATCTTTATTCCATTTGATAATACAAATGCTATACTCCTCTGTGTTCCTGACACAATGTTTTCAGTTACCAGCCTTCCTAGTCCGTTTATATTTCCACATTAGGCAGTGCAATGCCATTGATAGATAAAATGCTTGTCGAGGATATATTAAAAATAGTTGACTAATCAGAGCTAATTAATGAAACAGAACATCCCCCAAACAATTTCTAGTAATTAATGAGAAATGTGACAATGATGTTTTCTTCATCCTTGTATTGGGAAACAGAATTGAATATACAATGTGTCAGACACAACTTCAAAAAGGCCTCCCATGACCTTTAACCTGGCATTGGTCCTGAAATTACATCATATAGTGGTGTGATGTGAAAGTGAAATGATTTCCACAGGCTCAGAAGATGATATACTTGAACCCCAGTTGGTGGCATACTCTGAGAAAGTTGAGTGGCATAACCTTCAGGAAGTGGAGCCTTGATGGGGAAAGTGAATTCCTGGAAGGGTGGGCTTCAGCGTTTTATAGCTTGGCCCTACTTCCTGTTCCCTCCCTGTTTCCTGCCTTGGTATGATCAGCCTCTTCAGGTTCCTGCTGCCGTGCCTTCCCTGCCATAATGGACTGTATTTAGTATTTTGTTTTAAACCATGAGCTCCCCACCCTCGCAAAAAAAAAAGGTTTCTTCCTCATGTTGTCTTTTGTCAACGTACAGATGGCACAGCACGTGGTGAATCCAACATGGTGCTGGGTGAAATAAGAATTCCTGGCATGTAGCAGCCATGTGGTAAAGCCAATATGGTGCCAGCAGAGCATGCCGCATATGGAGGACATGCTTGTAGATGTGACTATGTGGACCTGTGCCCCTTTTCTTCCTCTTCCCCCACTTTTCTCTGGGTACCTGCTTGATAACTCCCTGGAATAAACTCTTATGTGGCACCTGATGGTGTGTGTGTGTCTCTTCCCACAGCAAAACCAAGAATAAATGCCACAATGAGAAATTTACCCAACACATACAATAAAAGAAAGATGGCCATGCTGTCCTGATCACCTGAACAAGCTACAATCTAAATATTCTCTCTAGTTGATCATAGAGTCAGCAAAATGCAGAGCACAAGGATAAACTAACTCAGCCTTGCTGGCTTGGAGGAGGAGGAGGAGGAGGAGGAGGAGGAGGAGCAGCTCTGAGGCAAAGAAGCTTCTAGAAGATAAAAGAAGCTGCAAGGTTACAGAAACGCTGATCCTACAGCTTCAGGAACCAGAATAGAATTCAGCCAATAGTCCCAAGCTAGCCTAGAAGGACATTTCCCTGATCTCTAGAGAAGTCCAGATGTCCGACATCTTGTTTTTAGCCTGTAAACTTCAGGCAAACAACCTACGCAGACTGGACTCAGACCTGACCAAATGATGAGATAATAAATGAGCATTGCTTTAAGCTACCCAATACATGGGAGGCTATTCTGCAGCAACAGAAATGGTTAACAATGGTAAGAATTAAAATTAATTTGAAAACAAGACAATGCCACCATGTTAACAGTGGCTGCCTTTGGCAATTCATTCTGTATAGGTTTTATAGTGTGTGTTCTCTACTCTTAAGATTTGCAAAAAAAAAAAATGTGTCTTTGTTCTATTATTAAGATCTAAATTTCTTCAAGACAGGGGCTGCTCAATCTTTTTGACTAATTCAGTAACTACTTTAGTACATAAATTCAGCTTTCCAAGCTAACCTGTATTTACATCTTTGGACATGACCTTTGATTCTAACAGCACCTCTAGACACTGAGAAGTACTATGCCCAGTTTACAGGTAGGGAAACAGAGTTTCCATGTGCCTTGGTGACTTGATCAGAAATTCCCACATCAAGTCCACAGGAGTCTCTCGACCATACTGATACCAGTTTGCTATCTGCCAAGCTGTGTGTCTCTCATTCTTGAGCATACAGTCTCCTTTTCTAGACTCCTAGAGGGTTATTCCCCCATCTGATGAACCTTCCAGGAATTCTCTTCAAGCCTTTTTTTCCATTTCTTGGTTCACATGGTAGAAGCCACCAAATGTTTCTCTTTAACTTCTGATTCTGTTCCACAGCGTTCCCGATGTCACTACGTCCATCATGAAACTGGGGCAAATTAGCTATGTCCTTGATATCCCCAAATCTCTGGAGTTATGGAATAGGCAGCTGTTTGAAGCAGGGCTCGGGTGCCCCAAGAGACCCTGTGCATACTTGTGGAGACTGAGCACCACTCCCTGACTCACCATAACTCTATGCCTGTGTTTATAACAGATTTTAAACAATTCTCATGCTGTCGACAACCCCCCGTAAAAAGGCAGCTGTGCAGTCCCTCCTTCCTGAGCTGACATCCCTGTTTAGAGAGGGACATCCGGGTTTTTCATTTCCCTCTCGATCCTTTAAAGTGCCATTTGAAAACACCATACAGCTCTTCCAGCCCAGAGCCAAAGCAGGCCTTTTATCATAAGAGGCCCTGCAAGAGCCATTTGGAGAGTCCACTTCCTGTCCAAAGAGGAAGTGGCTAGGTCTTGACCTCAGACATACTCTCATTTCCAATCATTTTCCAGCCTGGAATGCAGTGATTCAGTTTCCATTTATAAAGTGAAATTAGTGCCTGCTAAATCCTTTGCATGGGGGGAAGGGAGGAGGAAATGGGAGTGTCTTGCAAACAATTCTCCCCTGTTTAGCTTGAAGCTGGCTCTGTTGGGGAAGGATTTCCTTATGTTCAAGGTGTTAGAAGCTTCTCACAGGAAGGGCTCTGCTTCATTCTCTTCTGCAGTTAAAAAAAAAAAAATGCTGTCAATGTCATGTGACTCAGGGGAGGCTTGGCAATAATAAACTCCAGTGTTTCTACAGCGCTTTATCCTGTTCAAAGAGCTGTCACACACATTATCTCAGCAGATCCTCAAAACACCTTTGGGAGGGAAGCAGGCTAGAAATTCTTGTCCTCGGTTAACTTTCTGTGAGGAACAAGTGTATTCACTCCGAGCTTCTATGAGAGTGCTGCTGTCTTCCTTTTTATAGTTCCCATGCAACTCCCACCCCAACCTCACCCCACCCCACCACTCCATTCCCCAACCCCATCACTCCACCCCATGCCTAGAGAGAATTAGAAGACTAGGTTTCTGTGTGACTCCCTGGACTTTGGCTTATTTACCTGTAACACAGGACATCAGTGAAAAGGTACAATGGGCTGTTCGAAAATGGTCATTTTCTAGCATACATTCTTGGTCTTGGTGAAGAGTGTCTCCATGGAAACCTGGAAGAGTTATTAGAAGCCTAGGCAACAAGCCATAGGGACCTACTCATTCCTGAGGCTCGTGACCAAGGGGCCTGTTGTCATACCTTTACCGGTTAGTCTTTGTCGGCTTGACACAAACTAGAGTTACCTGAGAAGAAGAAATGTCACTTGAGGAACTGCCTATATCTAATTGGAATGTGGGCACATCTGTGGGGGCATTTCTTGATTAATCATTAATGTGGGGGGACCCAGCCTACTGTAGCTGATGCCACCCCTGAGCAATTAATTGGTCCTGAGTTGTTTAAGAAAGCAAAGTGAGAAAATCATGAAGAACAAGAAATAATCATCATTTCTTCATGGTCTCAGCTTCAGTTCCTGCCCTGATTTCCCTTCATGAAGGATTGCTTGTCACTTGTAAGCCAAATTAACTCTATTTTCCTAGCTTGCTTTTGGTCATAGTGTTTATCATAGCAATAGTAAACCAAGACAGTTGTGGGTACAGAGGGGCAGATTGACAGGAAGTAAAGCTTTCAAGCCACAGGCCAGGGAAGTCCTTGCACTCACAATGTGTAGTGACTCACTCACAAATGAAAGGACTTTTGGGGATACATGGTGCTGTATATTGCTACAAAGCAAGTAGCTCAGGCATTTGGAGGTGCGAAGAGACCACTACAGAGGGCTGTCCTTGTAGGGATGGACCTGAAAGACAGTGAAGAAGGATTTAGGAAAGGGAGATCACCAGGCTTCAATGAGGCCCATAGTGTTGAGTGGCTTTCCTGAGGCATTGCTGCTGGTCAGTGATGGGTTCAGATGGTGAGAGCTGAATCTCTATGCTCCCCTCCCAAGCCCTGCTGAAGTGAAAATACTATATTTCACCATTCTTTTCTGCAGAAGGATAACCAAAGCATCCCTCCAGAGCTCTTGACATTACGCCACTAATGACATCATTACAAGGCTCAGCACAGCAGAAGCGCAGTTGTATCCATTATCCCTGGTGTGCTGGCCAGGTTTCTCCAGAGAAGCAGAAGTGATAGTTAGTGATAGGTTGCTTTTAGTTGTTGTTTTGTTTTAAGAAGAGAATCTGTACATATTTCCATTTATCGCCTATGGGATTTTGGTTAGGAGCCATCTCTCCTACATCATCTGCTCACCTCAGAAGCAATTATTAGCTAGTCAACAAGACTATAATATTTGCTCCCTACATTTGTAGAAAAGACCTCCAGTAAGTATTTCCTGAGCTCTGTGGGGCTTTAGAGACAATGGACATATTCTAAGGCATCCTACAGTTTAGCAGAAGAGGCAGAGTATATATTATGCAGGGCCACTGACATGCTATCCATACACAGGGAGCCCAGATGACCCCTGTGGACACAGGCTCAGGGAGGCACCATGGGGAGAGTAGGTCTTGAGAAATTTCTGTGAGTACCAGGCGACAGGGGGATCCCAAGACAGGAAAAACTTTGCAGTCTGACAGTGCAGCACATGTGAAACCTATTCTCAGTAGCTCAGTAAAGAACATAACCTAGAAGGCAGGAGCAGAAAATGGCATTTGTGGTGCTATAGAGGACAGAGCATAGGGACACTGAAGATCTTGTATACCTCTCCTACAGACAAGATGGTGGCCTACAATTCTCACTTCTGAAAGTCTGTGGCAGATGCACAGAAAGAATGTTGAGACAGGACACCTAGCACAAGGTGTAAGGATAAAAGGGATGACTCATGACAGATGGCAGTGAAATGAACATATTCATGATGCTGAGGATGCAGACTCAGCAGGTAGGAGGTATTTTAGTATATGCTTCCATTCTACCTCCTCTGTAGTTGGGCTATATAATGCTCAAGATTTTATGCAATTTCTTTCTCAACCCCTTCCCTCTATCATAGAGTTTGGAAGTTTAGGCCATTAATTGGTGTTTGGTCTGGAAGCAAGTTAGAGCCATTATCCAATGACAGAGGGAATAAGTAGGTGATTTAAGTTGGGAAGATACACAGCCTATCTATAGCCAGTGTTCAGCTTCATACATGCACACCTCCTCCAGCATCTCCACGAGCTTTTTACCCTCATGGAATAAATGAAACTCCCTTTATAAGAAGGACACAGCTTACCAGTTATCTACCACGTGCACTGCAAATTACCCACCCACTTACTGGCCAGACCTATGGTCACTTTACTTAATGGACTTTTCTCATATTAAACCCATTCTCAGCTAATTTTTATACAATTGACCCATTGTGTGATGTGCATACCTCATAGAGCTATCTGAGTGACATAAGAGAACATTATGAATTATGATGCATGAATTTGTGATGGTTTGAATGAAAATGGCCCCCACAGGCTCATAGTGTGTAACATTATTAGGTGTAGCCTGATTGTAGAAGGTGTGGTCTTTTTGGAGGAAGTGTATCACTGGCAATGGACTTTGAGGTTTCAGATGCTCAAGCTAGACTCAGTGGCTCACTCTCTCTTCCTGCTGCCTTTGAATCTGGATGCAGAACTCTCAGCTCCTCTGCAGCACCATGTCTGTCTGAAGCCATCCTTCCCACCATGAGGATAACGGACTAAACCTCTGAACTGTAAGCCAGCCCCAATTAGATATTTTCCTTTATAAGAGTTGCCATGGTCATGGTGTCTCTGCATAGCAATAGAAACCCTAACTAATATAGTAGTCGAGTTTTAAAGACTCATGGGCTATGGTGGGGAGCCCTGAAAACCAGTTAAAAGGGTGTGAAGATGAGTTACTATAAATACTGTGCAGAGGTTACCCTCTTCTCATACTGGTAGGAGCAGGGACACAGGCAAATGTCACAGTGACCGAACAGTTCCTCAGCCTGAGGCAAAGTGCAGAAGCATCTCAACATCTATGCTTTACCCCATCCTTATCTATAACTTATGTTAAGAACTTGTCATTTCTTTCTGATAACTTTTGCCTTTAAGTTATCAATAGAGAGTGTCAAGGAGCTTAGTTAGAAAAGTGCTTGCCATGTACACCTGGGAACCTCCGGAAAGCATGCAAAAAGCCATGAATAGAAGTGCATGCTTGCAATTTCAGAGCTGGGAAGGTAGGAATGGGAGAACCCTTCATACATTGGTCACCCAGCTTAACCTTATAGGCATATTTCAGGTCCCAGAAAGAGACCCTGCCCCCTCCAAAAATAAAATACAAACAAACAATAAAACAAGGTAGGCATTGAGTGTATGTCTGCGATCCTAGCACTTTACAAGTGCAGGCAGATCTCTGTGAGTTTGAGGCCAGCTTAACCTATGTAGCAAGTTCCAGGAAAGCAAAAGCTACATAGTGAGACCCTGTTTCAAAGCAACCAGAACAACAAAATGGAGGAGCTGGAAAGATGGCTCAGTGGTTAAGAGCACTGGTTGCTGTAAAAGAGGACACAGATTTGAGTCCCAGTACCTATATAGAGGCTCACAACTGTCTGTAACCCTAGTTCCAGGGTTTCCAATACCTATTTCTGACCCTGTAGTCACTAGGCACACACATGGTACACCAGATGTACATCCAGATAAAACACTCGCATAACATATAATCAAACAAAATTGCCTCTAAAGCTCCCAAGGTATGAGATCCAAAGTTGACCTCTGGCCTCCACTCACATGTGAATGTATACCTACGTCACCCACCCTCCACCCCACCCACCCCGACACACACATACTGTAACAACAATAGAAAGTTCCCAATCTGTTAAAGAGAGTCAGAGAACTTTCTAAAGTCATGAAAAATCTGAAAGACAGATGTGTTCCATTTTAGCTCCCCTCCCCCCCAAACAAAACCCTAGGAAATAAATGTCTCTGCTTTTCTGTGACTATTTGTGCAACTAAATGCCTTTGCAGGAAGATTCTACAAGAGTACACAGAGACTCTAAGCTGTCTGTGACTCACCCAGGCCTGTGCGTGGGCTTCAGTGTATTCTCTAGACCTCTAAATATATACATGTATTTCTGGAATGGGACATCTGGCTCATGGCTGGATCCATTTTCAACGCTGTGAGATTTTGGCAGCTTGTTCTCCGAAGCGGTTGCATGCATTTTCAGTATCCCATTGAGTTCTCCTCACGCCACATCTTCACCAACACTTGATGTTATCAGACTTTAAATGCTTGCCAGATGCATAGATGTGAAACAGGATAGTCTTGTGTTTTCGGTTTAAGAAATGCCATTTGAGAGCCCAAGGGCAAGGCTCAGTAGGGAAAACACTTGGGTTAAGTGTGACGCTCTGCATTCAGATCTCCCAAACCCACATAAAGCTGCATGTAGTAGCGTCTCCGTGTTTCTGAGGTGAGACCGGAGGCTGAGACAGGAGAATCTTTGGATGCTCACATTAGCTAGCCTGGTGAGTGACAAAGAGGCCCTGCCTCAAACAAGGTGAAAGGTGAGCACTGATACCCAGCCTTGTTCCTTGATCCCCACACATGTACGATGACAGGGTAGCCTCCACATACATGTATCGTATACATCACACACACACACACACACACATTTGACTGAGTGCCTCTCCTGTGCCACATGCCACACCAAGATGCCTATTGGAAAAAAACAAATATTATTATCCTTCATTTGTGCTTGGCACCACACATACTCACTATCCTCACATACTCAGAGGGCAAAAGCAACAAACAAACTGAACAAACAGAAAAACCTTAACTAATTTAAAATAAATAATCACAAATTATCTTATAGTGTAATAACTTAAAAGAGAGAAATTTGTTATTTCTGTATATAATGATGAGGTCTTACTGTGCATCCCTAGATGTTCTTGAACTAGCTTTGTAGACCACACTGGCCATAAACTCACAGAGATCCATTTTACCTCCCCTTCCAAATGGAGGGATTAAAGGCATGTGCCAACATGCCCAGCTCACCATTTATTCTTTCTATCAGACATTTGTCTTCCTTGTTGGTTCACTTGGCTAACAAAATATTGAATGACTGAATGGATTATTTCATCCCTAACCCTTGAAGGGCAACATCTGTTGACCATTTAATGGCTGTCCATAGCTAACACCCCTTCCTGACAAAAACCTGTTTTTCCGTGAGAGAACAATGATTCCTTGAGTGTGTAGTCTTGTTAGAAATTCAGGTCAGAGCCCATAGATGGACATCAGCTGGCCTTTCCTGATACCACAATATAGCAAGGAACAGTCTGGCCATATCTCCCAGGACCTTAAGACTGGGTGGTTATCAGGTACTCACCTGAATACTGAATGGCTCTTGGTGCAGATGAACAAGGGCAGGTTGCAGGGCCTGGTTGGCAATGTTGGATGTGCCAGGAAAGAACGAGCTTCCATATGTCCTGTCTCCTACTTCCTGATCCAGGACATTCTTCTCCTTCCTTCCCCAACCACTGTCCTTATGAGAAGCTCCCAGTGTCCTTCTGACCAAATGCCTTTGCTTTAACTCATCTAGAGTTTCAGTGGCTCATAGTGGGAATGCTCACTGACATAGAAGGATTGGGTATACTTCTGCCCAGGGGATGAGAACCTCAACTGTGTGACAGGTGTGTAAGAATTCCTGACACTCCACATGGTGAATCCAACATGACACTGGGTGTAAGGATTCCTGGTATTCCACGTGGTGAAGCCAACATGGCTCAGCTGGGTGACAGCCCAGATTTGGCATGTTCCTTCCCCCTCTGGGCTTCAATAATAGAGAATAAGTCAGCAGAAAATATCTCTCCATTCTCACCTCTAAAATGCCGGCTTGAGATTCAAGCCACTTAGCCATTTTGCCTTACCTAGACACCACCACGCTTATCTGTTTTTGCACAAAGAAATGGCCTAATTACACCTTAGATTACTCAAAATAGCCGCCTAATGGCTCACCGACCCCGATATTTTACGAGAGCTAACTTTTGCAAACACACGGGCAGATAGAAAGGGTTTTTCCTGTGTCTTTTCATATCTCATCTCTAAACCTTCTCTCCCAGCTTGTTGATCTTAACCCAATGTCTTTCCATATCTTAATTCTAAACCTTCTCTTCCAGCTCTGTTCTTAAGAGTTTCCCTATTTCTTTTCATATCTCAACTCTAAACTTTCCCTTCTGGCTTTCTGTTCTTTGTTTCTAGCCACACGACCAGATCCTCTCTAGAAATTCCACATTTTAAATCTCAGTGCTCATGTGCAATTCTTCATCTTCCTTTCTGAGATGGCAGCTACATTTGCCCCACCAGTTGCTCGTTCTTGCACTCTAAAGATCCTAATCCAGTTCTCCCTCTTCGAAAAGTGGCTGCCATAGATGATAAGATAATAAAAGTTTATACCTTGTTCCCTCTGTCAAAACTTTCTCAGGTAAAAAATTAGGCTATAGAGTGAAGGCAAGTTTGGGAACAGGCCAGAACTCATGCAGATAAAGTTCATCAGGTTTTTAAATGCCTCACAAATGCACTCTCACAGTATACTAGATCCCTGAGTACATGATCCGTTTTTACCCTGACATCAGGGCTACACTTAGACCTTGAGAAGGGACCACAGACTCCACAGGCAGAAGTCTTAGTGATGACTTTTAAGGTGTATCACAGGAAAGATAAAAAAAAAAAAAAAAAATACACCAAAAGATACCTCCTGCTGGCAAAGCTGTCTGACCAGCTCCTTCGCCTCCTCCTGTGGCAAGCAGAACCCGATGTCTGCTTTAAGTGTGGCCAGCCAGGCTACTGTCTTGTTCTTGCCTGCCTCACAGAGGCAGTTCAGGCCTTGTCTTGGGTACTATCAAGGGAATGCTGATCTAAGTGAGTGTCCCCAAGCCCCACGTGGCAAGGAGACATTACACAAAGACCACTCCCAGCTGATCCCCTAAGGCCTGACCATGAGCAATTAATGCTGCCAAGGCTTCCCTAACCTGCCCACCCTTATCACAAAGAGGGAGCCTTGAGTAGTCAATAATATCAGGCAGTCCATCTCGTGGACACTGGGAGCCACATACTCGGTCCTGCAGGAGCTTTGGGGTCTCACCTCTCTTTCTTTCTAGCTTCTCCATTGTCAGGGTGAGAAGCAAACAATTCCAGCCTCATCAGACACTGCCACCTAATTATGTTTTCAGAGATGTCCCTATCACTCACTCATTTTTGTCATGCCAACCTGCCCCGTATCCCTAATATAAAAGAGATTTTTTTTAACTTTTAGTCACATTTCGCTTGAATCCAGAGTCCGCCAGCCGCTCTAGCTGCTTCCCTGCTCACCTTGCTATCTGCTTAAACCTGTTAGCTCTAGCCTTCCAGCCTCCCAGGTGGACCCAAGTGTAAAACATCCAAAATCCTTGTGCTGCTCGACAAATTTCTCTAAACTCCTCTGTCTCTAAGTTTTCCATTCCAGCCTGCTTCTCAGTGGAGATGGTGACCAGCAAAAGGCTCCGAGGTATTTTAGCTCACCCCTTCTCCACTTCCCTCCCAGACTAACCTTCCAGCCGCTGCTTCTGGAGAATGAGAAAAACCCAAGAGCCATTTTCAGAGCCAAAACAGGTAAAACAGGCTATTCTCCCCAATCCTCCCAGGACCAAAAGAAAGGAACCAGAAGCCATTTTAACCTTTTTCCATCCCCAGACCTAGCAGAGAACACTCACTATATTATCACTTCGCAAGGTTCTCTTAATAACTCATAGCTTTTTGTTTGTTTGTTTGTTTTCCAAGCTCCAGAAAATCAAAATTTATCATTCCATGGCTTAGGCTCATCCAGACTGCAGAAAATGAGCTGCAAAATTCAACAGACCAATCATCAAAAATACAGTTCCCTGAAAAGACAAACTTCGCCCTTAAGACAGCTTGAAACAGCCTTGAGATCTATCGGCCCAGATCATTTTCCCCCTGCCCCCCCACATAAACCTGGTTTTCTTTTTATAATAAATGAAATGGTGAGATGTAAGGATTCCTGGTACTCCACGGGATGAAGCCAACATGGCTCTAGCAGGACGCAACTGGTACGGAGGCACGACCCTGGGTGTGGCTGCGTAAACCCGTGCCCACCTCCTCTCGTAAAAAGAGGCACTATGTTGCGGTCTGTCTCTCTTCCTCTCCTGCTTCCCAGTTCTTGTACCCGCCTAGTAATTCTCCTAAATAAACTCTCATATGGCCTTGGTTTTGTGTGTGTGTGTGTGTGTGTGTGTGTGTGTGTGTGTGTGTATGGTAGTAGTGGTTGTGTTTTCCTAAAAATTGCCAAGGCACCCTGATGGCTTCTAAGCTTTACCTTTACTTTTTACTTCCATTTTCCTGATCCTAGACTCTATTTCTGCTGTCAACTCACAGCATCTTTATAGCCTTCCTTCTTTGTTGGCCTCACCAACCCGGGATGCCCATCCAGTGTGGACAAGGTGGGAACCCTCCTGCTAGGTTGCTCTGTTACCACCCAAGGCATCAGAAGATGGTTGTGAATTTCTGCTCAGCACAGTTGTGTTTATGTCCCGTCGCTCTGGCCCCATGCTCCTCCCGGGCACACTGGCTTCCAGGGCGTTTATCAGGGCCTATGTATGTTTTTCTTGTATGGGATTTGAAATGATTTCTTTAAACAAGGTCTAAACTGGGATTGATTTCCTCTCTTTATTTAGAGTGGTTTGTTTTGTAATATGGTTCTTTTAACAATCTAAATTGTGGGAACTGAGGAAAAAAGAGAGAGAGAGAGGATTTTCTGACTCTATATAAATAAAAATTACTTTATCTACCTTTGAAGACTTCTGTGTCTTTTCCTTGAAAGGGCTGGAGCCAAATTCTTTGGGGGTCCTTTTCTTGTCAGAACTGTTATGAATAGAAGGACAGTTACTCTGAGACCTGCATGCAGGGCTGGGAATGAGAGACAAGCTAGGCTTTTTGTGGTGCTATTTTTCTTTGAAAGCACAGCCATATCCATTCATCAGAACTTCACAACAAGGAATTTCTTTTAATTTGATCTTCACAGTAGCCACAAGAAGTAAAGAGGTAGACAAAATCACTCCAGGCAATAGAGGAGGTTTAGGCTTGCCAGTCAGCTTGGTCTGGGACTCACTGAGTAGCTCAATCATTTAAAAGTATATTTAATAACTATTTCTGCCTACCTACTATGTGTCAGGTTCAAAGCTGGAAGCAACTATGAAATGAACTATTGAACTTTCTCCATTCCCATATTAGGGGAACCCCCTGCCTCTCATTAAGTTTTTGTGTTCTGCTCACACTTATAAGGCCTCCCACATGTAAGTGTGACCTTAACATCTTCGATGATGCTGGATCATTCAACAGAGGATGATGGCTCATACTCCTCAAATCCTCCTTTACATGGGTCTAACCTCATCTACTGTTTGTCATCATGCTACCCAGCATGTTCTTACTTCTCTGGGACTTATCCAACCAAATCCCCACCCCACCCTCTTGTCTCTGGCAGAAACAATCTCTGCTCTCTGTTGGGACCTGTTTACTGAATGAGCTTCAGCTCAGAGTTCACACACACTTTGGGTCCCTTACACTTTGGCTGCATAGCCCATTTTTTATTCTGTGCCTTACGACTTAATCAACATGACATTCATTGACTTAGTCATTGCATTCCTGCTGTTCTACAAGGGGTTCATGCTGACAGAAAACCCTCCATCATTTGCTCTGCCTCTTAGACTGGGTGTGAGGACCTGAGGCTGTTCTATTGAATTTTCTCAGGTGAGGCATCCCACCAGTCTTTGCATGGCCTGTGAAATCTGTCTTCAGGGTCACACAAAGTCATATTTCTCTTAAATGGGGTTGTGGTCATATTTGACCATCCTGACATTCACTTCTCTGTTCAAGTATCAAAATTTTTGTAGAAGCTGAGCCCAAGATAGCCCGCTGTCTCGGTTTCTGTGATTCATCAAAAAATGATCCGTGCAACCATGCTGTCTTCGATCATGTCCCTAAGGAGAACATGACCTATTTTTGTCAAATGTTTAGTTTTAGTATACATTCGTCTCTTCTACTAAATCTTCCTAACACCCATGTCCAGGGAGCCCAAGAAGAAAGAAATAAAATTTAAAAATAACTTATTGGGTGATTGGTCCCAGGGTACAACTCTCTCCTTGCTTCCTTCTAAGGTACTTTGCCAAACATCTGTTTACTTACTCACCTGTTCCAAACAGGGTGAGACAGATACTTTCTGTACTATGATTGCATGAGATGAGGGGACAGGAGGGTCATGGGAAAGAGAGAGGTGGGTAGCAGCCAGAAATTGAAACAGGCCAAAGAAACAAGGTCATTGCTTACTGATATTGTATCTATACCCTTTCTGTGATATTCTCTCTCTTCCTTTCCTTTTACATATGTGTACAGGCTTGTGTATGTGAGTGCTCATGTATGTATATGTACATGGAAATGAGGCCAGAGGACAACCGTGCCTTTGGCTCCTCTCAGTGTCCACCTAGAGTTTGTTTGACTGTTGTTTTAGACACTGACCTGGAACCCACCCGGTAGGTTAGGCTGCCTGGCCAGTGAGCCCCAGGGACCCATCTGCATCTGCCTCTGCGTTGATTTGCACATTCATTCATCTGTCCTCCCTCCGTCCCTCCCTCCCGCCCTTCCTCCCAGTCATCTCTTCTTCCCTTCCTCCCCATCTCTTTCTTTTCTCCTCCTCTTCTTCCTCCTCCTTTTCTTTTCTTTCTACAACATGGATTCAGGGGGAATCAACTACAACTTTTGCTTGCAAGATAAGTAGTTTACTGACTGAGCCTTCTCCCAAGCCTTTCTTTTCTCTTTATTGTGTAACTTTTCCAAAATAACATCCATGAGAGGCCAGACAAGCTGTGATGGGCTCAGTCTGCATATGCAGGAGTATTAACTCCGTGTGGAGAGGACCACCATGTCATTTCACCTTTCAGACAACTTCTTGATCACTATGATGGGACATGGGGACCTTCCGCCTTCTACCTACCTTTCCTGGAAGATACTAAAAGTTATTCTGCAGCACATAGTTTTACTTTATTTCTAGGGTCAGGTATGAGAGTGGATAGTCAGGGATGAAAGTTTGACTAGAGGGCAAATGTTTTGAGGTTGCCAAAGCACACCATGCTTAAAGCTCTTTCTTGTCACTGGAAATGGCATGGCTGAAGGACAAGCCATTTCCATTGGCTCTGCTATCTCTACACTCAGTTTCTGACACTGTTCCTAGCCTAGCCTTTACTATCCAGTGAGCCCTCCCTGTGAAAGTTGCCTCCTTTGGTTGCCTATTTATTTTTGGATTGAACACTTCGAAAGTTAGAATTCCCCAAAGCCACAGACTCGGATGCTTCTTTTCAATAAAATCTTGCAGAGCTTATGAAGAGAAGCAGCTTATGAAATGTCCCCAAGGAAAGGGCCCCAACAGCTCATTTCATCTGTCTCTCTCATGTTACTGACAGGCAATCCTGGGTTGAAAGAAGAGTGAGTGAGCCACTCAGGAGAAGGTCACCATGTTTTCATTCCTGCGTGTTCACTCTCAGGAACATTCCATGTGTGGCATTTTGTAGGAAATGAAGCAACCGCAAGAAAACCACATGCCGTTTTATAATACCCCGCCTCAAGTTAAAATTCCAAAGTTCTGTACAGACCTTCAAAGCAGCTCTTTAAAAAAATTCCATTTCCATCGTCAAGCACAGGACTGAATTCAAGACCATTCATTATAGAATCCCAGTAAGGACAAGAAGAGTCAACACTCCCTGACCAAGAACAAAGCCATAGAAACTTTCAGAGGTTTCCCAGAGATCATCAGTGTGACCTTGGATCACTCCTGTGATGGTGTTCCATGTGATGAAGTTGTACTTCTGTCCAATCATTTTTCGAGAATCAGTTAGGCTGTGGGTTCTGTTCTCTGCATCTCCCTTTGTCTAGGTTGGTTGTATATATATTGTGTGTATGATCCTTATGCATAGTGAATGCTCAATCAGATGATTGTACCTACCACTTTAACACAGGGTTGCTACCCCGGATTCTGTTCTCTGCATCTCCCTTTGTCTAGGTTGGTTGTATATATATTGTGTGTATGATCCTTATGCATAGTGAATGCTCAATCAGATGATTGTACCTACCACTTTAACACAGGGTTGCTACCCCACCCCCCACATAGTCATGGGTGCTGTTCTTTGTATCAAAGGGTATTTTGCATTGCCTTCTATACACCAGATGCATAGTCATATATCCCCAAGATAGTTAGTTTTAATTGTCAGCTTAATACAACCGAGAATGACATGGAAAGAGAGATTGTCTAGATCAAGTTGACCAGTGGATATATCTGTGGGGGAATTGCCTTAGTGAAGTTGATGGATGTGGGAAGACCTGTCCCACTGTGGGGAGTACTATTCCCTAGGATTCATTCCCTTTCTGGTCTTCAGTATAGGTGCACTAGCTGTTTGATGTTCCTGCTGTGTTGGTATCTCTGCTATGGTGGGCTATAACCTGGTATTATGAGCTAAAATGAACCCTCTTTCTCCTAAGTTGCCTTTTTCAGGATATGTTTTCATAAAAATAGAAAATGAAACTAGAATGCTACCCCAACTCACATGATAACTATGTTTCCACAATAAGACGGCTATTTCTCTGGACCCGTAATTCCCATCCCCCCCGTCTTAGTTAGGGTGTCTATTGCTGTGAAGAGACACCATGACTACAGCAACTCTTAAAAAGAAAAACATTTAATTGGGGCTGACTTACAGTTTCAGAGGTTCAGCTCATTATTATCATGGTGGAAACATAACTGGAAGCATGACGATGTATAGGTAGACATGATTCTGGAGAAGGAGCTGAGAGTTCTGTATCTGAATCAGCAGGCAGCAGGAAGGACAATGCCATCCTGGACCTTACTTGAGCATCTGTGACCTCAAAGCCCACACCAGTGGCATACTTCCTCTATCAATACCACACCTACTCTAACAATGTGTTGCCTCCTAATAGTGCCCATAGGAACCTAATCACACCCACTTAGTGCTAGCAGAAATCTCTGCCCTAGGATCAACCAGAATTTGTAAGACAATATCCATAATGCAATGGAAGAAACTGGATTTTGAACTAGACTGATGCAAATTTAGATCCAGTCTGTCAGTCACTACCATACTAGCTATGTTTTGCCGGCTGTAAGATGGATACAGTATCACTTCTCCCTGTTAATAATCACCAAAGGTATATACTAACCATGTCTGGCTGAGAGAAAGCATTCATCTTTGCTCATGCTCTTTGATTTCTTTCATCACACTCAGGCATTAAATCCCATACCGGACTGGCACAGCATAGGAGTGGAATGTCACAGTGCTAAGTCTAAAGAGTGTCAAATTGGAACCAAATCTAAAATATCTTGAATCTTAATGCTATTGAGCATTGCTGCCACTGTTTAAAAACCGTGTTTAAATATATTTTAACACCATTAGCTATGTACATAATCTCTTTGTAGTATGACTTTTGGCCCATTTCACAAATTTTTGTCCTACCTGAGCTAGATTTAATCCTCATACAAGCCAGGTCATACCTTGCCCATTTTTGAGGAGGAAATAAATCCCACAAGGGAAAGTGAATTCATTAAAGTTAAACCACAAGTCAGTGGCTTGCTTGGTACAGAGCCCAGTGGTTAGCTCATGAGACAGTCTCTGGCTCCAGGTGCAATTGGTAGTGGGTGTGGTGGTGTATGTGGGATAACTGTGGTGGTAGTGGCTGTGGTGATGGTGGTTGTGGTGGCTGTGGTGGTGGTGTATGTGTGATAGCTGTGGTGGTGTATGTGGGATAGCTGTGGTGGTGGTGGCTGTGGTGGTGTGTGTGGGATAGCTGTAGTGGTGATGGCTGTGGTGGTGGTGGTGGTGGTGGCTGTGGTGATGTATGTGGGATAACTGTGGTGGTGATGCTGTGGTGATGGTGGCTGTGGTGGTGATGTATGTGGGATAACTGTGGTGATGGTGACTGTGGCGATGGTGACTGTGGTGATAGTGGTTGTGGTGGTGGTGAATGTGGGATAACTGTGGTGATGGTGACTGTGGTGATGGTGGCTGTGGTGGTGATGTATGTGGGATAACTGTGGTGATGGTGGCTGTGG
>PVIH01005853.1:0-69472 GCA_004025045.1 Sigmodon hispidus
AAATAGTAAAACTAAAAAAGCCATAACTCAAAATGTTCAGGAAATCTGGGACACCATGAAAAGACCTAATTTGAGAATAATAGGAATAGAAGAAGGAGAAGAATACCAACTCAAAGGCACAGATAATGTTTTCAATAAAATCATAGAAGAAAACTTTCCTAACCTGAAGAAGGAAATGCCTATAAAGATACAAGAAGCTAACAGAACACCAAATAGGTATGATCCCAACCCTAACCCTAACCCTAACCCTAACTCACCTAGAAGGAGTAGACGGCAGGAAATAATCAAACTTAGAGCTGAAATCAATACAATTGAAACAAAAAGAACAATACAAAGAATCAACAAATTTAAGAGTTGGTTCTTTGAGAAAGTTAACAAGATAGAAAAGCCCTTAGCCAAACTAATCAAAAAACAGAGAGAGAGTGTCCAAATCAACAAAATCAGAAATGAAAAGGGGGAAATAACAACAGACCCCCCCAGGAAATACAGAGAGTTATCAGGTCATATTTTGAAAATTTGTATTCCACAAAAATGGAAAACCTAGAAGAAATGGACAGATTTCTGGACAGGTATCATCTACCAAAATTAAATGAAGATCAGATTAATTACCTAAACAGGCCTATAACCCTTAAGGAAATTGAAGCTGTCATTTAAAATATCCCCCAAAATAAAAGCCCTGGTCCAGATGCTTTCAGTGCCGAATTTTACCAGACATTCAAAGAAGAATTACTACCATTACTCCTCAAACTATTCCACACAGTAGAAACTGAAGGAATATTGCCAAATTCCTTTTATGAGGTCACAATTACCCTAATACCCAAGCCACTCAAAGACACAAAAAGAAGGAGAATTACAGACCAATTTCCTTCATGAATATTGATGCGAAAATTCTCAACAAAATTTTGGCAAACCGTATACAACAATGCATAAAAGATATCATCCACCATGACAAGTAGGCTTCATCCCAGAAATGCAAGTCTGGTTTAACATATGAAAAACTGTAAATGTTATCCATCATATAAACAAACTAAAGGAACAAAACCACATGATCATATCCTTAGATGCAGAAAAAGCCTTTGACAAAATCCAACACTCCTTTATGATTAAAGCCCTGGAGAGATCAGGAATATAGGTAGAATACCTAAATATAATTAAGGTGATTTACAAGAAGCCGACAGCCAGTATCAAACTTAATGGAGAAAAACTCAAAGAAATCCCACTAAAGTCAGGAACTAGACAAGGATGTCCTCTCTCCCCTTATCTATTCAATATAGATTTCGAAGTTTTAGCTAAAGCAATAAGGGATCGAAAAGACATTAAGGGCATACAAATTGGAAAAGAAGAAGTGAAGCTATCTCTATTTGCAGATGATATGATTGTATACATAAGTGACCCACAAATTTCTTCCAAGGAACTGCTACAGCTGATAAACACCTTCAGCAATGTAGCAGGATACAAGATTAACTCAAAGAAATCAGTAGCCCTTCTATACACTAAAGATAAAAGAGCTGAAAAAGAAATAAGGAAAACATTACCCTTTATATTAGCTGTAAATAGTATTAAATACCTTGGAGTAACTATAACCAAAGAAGTAACAGACCTATTTGACAAAAATTTTAAATCATTGAAGAAAGAAATTGAAGAGGATATCAGAAAATGGAAAGCTCTCCCATGTTCCTGGATTGGTAGGATCAACATAGTAAAAATGGCAGTTCTACCAAAGGCAATCTACAGATTCAATGCACTGACTATCAAAATCCAAACACAATATTTTTTGGACCTTGAAAGAACAATACTCAATTTCATTTGGAATAACAGGAAAGCCAGGATTGCCAAAACAATTTTACTCAACAAAAGAACCTCAGGAGGTATCACCATCCCTGACTTCAAGCTATACTATAGAGCTACAGTAAAAAAAAAAAAAAAAACAGCCTGGTACTGGCATAAAAACATACTTGTGGACCAATGGAATAGAATTGAGGATCCAGACATTAACCCAAAAACCTATGAACACCTGATCTTTGACAAACAGGCCCAAAACATTCAATGGAAAAAAGATAGTATATTTAACAAATGGTGTTGGCATAGCTGGATGGAAGTGTGTAGAAAAATGCAAATAGATCCGAGCCTGTCACCCTGCATAAAACTCAAATCCAAGTGGATCAAAGACCTCAACGTAAACCCAGTCACTTTGAACTTGATAGAAAAGAAAGTGGGAAATACACTTCTACAAATTGGCACTGGTGACCACTTCCCAAATATAACACCAGTGGCACAGGCACTAAGACCAACAATCAATAAGTGGGATCTCCTGAAGCTGGGAAGCTTCTGCAAAGCCAAGGACACTGTCAATAGGATAAAACGCCAACCTACAGAATGGGAAAAGATTTTCACCAACCCTACAAGTGATAGAGGATTGATCTCTAAGGTATATAAAGAGCTCAAGAATTTAGAGCCTAAAACCTTGAATAACCCTATCAAAAAATGGACTACAGATCTAAAAAGGAAACTCTCAGCAGAGGAATTACGAATGGCTGAAAGGCACCTGAAAAAGTGCTCATCATTTTTAGCTATCAGAGAAATGCAAATCAAAACAACTTTGAATTACCACCTGACACTTGTTAGATTGGCTAAGATAAAAGGCACAGATGACAGCCTATGTTGGAGAGGATGCAGAGCAAGGAGAACACTCTTCCATTGTTGGTGGGAGTTTAAGCTTGTTCAGCCACTTTGGAATGCAATATGGAGGTTTCTCAGAAAATTGAGAATCAATCTCCCTAAGGACCCAGCAATACCACTTGTGGGTGTATACCCTAAAGAGGCACATTCACACTCCTAAGGTATTAGCTCAACTATGTTCATAGCAGCATTATTTGTAATAGCAAGAACCTGGAAACAACCTAGATGTCCCTCAACTGAAGAATTGATTATCCAACTGTAGTACATCTACACAATGGAATACTACTCAGCAGTAAGAAAAAATGATATCCTAAAATTTGCAGGCAAATGGATGGATTTGGAGAATATCCTCCTGAGCGAAGTATCACAAACTCAGAGAGATAAGCAGGGAATGTACTCATTCATTAGTGGTCTCTAAATAAACAAACAAGAAAAAAAGCCAAACATGCCCAAGCGGCAAACCACAACCATTGAACAGGTTGGGATCAGAAACACCCTGGACTGACCCTTCGAACCCCACTCCAACTATAGGAACACCTGACTCACACTTGAGGGAGGGGGGACAAAACTGGATTTGCCAGGAGTGGAGACTGATCCAAGCATTATTGGGTCAGTGGTACCATAGGACTGTCTGCTCCCTGCCCAGGGAGGGGATGGGGAGTTGTGGAGAAGAAAAAATGACCTGATGTGGTGGGAGGGGGAAGGGACCTTGAATAAGGATATACAGGGATGGAAAAAAAGATTCAGAGGGAAAGCTGAACACAAAGTAAATATATGTGTAGCAATCTTATTTGCATTATCACCCTTGATAAGTCATGCTTATGATTTTTATCTTCTTTATAGTTATTAACTTCTCAGCATTTTAAATTAATTTTACTGTTTTTCTTGATAAATACAAAATAAATAAATTAATAAAGAATATTTTCCAGTCATAAGAATATATTCAGTCCCTTCACCTGTACCAGTAGCAGCATTTAATAATTTCTATGAACTGGTAACTGTTTAGTGGCTTTCATTAGTTTTTTTTTTCCCAATAGGAGACAACTGGTGTCTTAGGGATAAGGAAGCAATAACAGACCTTTTACTGAAGGATGATATCTGAATCCAAGGACAAGCTTCATGTAGTTCCAATATTTTTGATATATACAGCAGGTTGTAGTAGGGATATATTAAGTGAGATTTTTGTTACTTATCTGAAGTTCGACCTTAGTTGAATTTCCTGATATTATATCCTGAGCCTGGCTTCTTCACTGTGGATAAGGCATGTATTTTCACAAAGGAGGAAAGGTCTAGTACTGCTGGTCTTTGACTTTTTTCCCCTCTCTAATGATTTTAATTCATATGTTTACCAAGATATAAACAATTGCTAAAGCCATGGCAGATCTGCTTGTTTTGGGTTCATCTTCGAAGGCAAGCCAAATATTAAGAACAGAAAAGTCTCCCTACAATAGCCAGTGGACCATGTATACCTCTTCTCCAAGAGCATCTAAGATTCTTCCTAGCTTCATCGATCCCTTGCCAACCGCTCAGCTCAAAATTCAAAGCAACCTTTCATGCTTCATGCTATTCTCCTTCAACGCAGTTAAGTATGATCAAAGCCAGGCAGAAAGTTTTCTTCAAACTCCTCAGAACCCAACCAACTTTGAAGCTTAAGTCCATATTCACTGGCCAGTTTTTGTCATTGAAACAATAAAAACTAAACCCCTCTGAAATAGTACAATTAGTCAATATGTATTTGTATTCACTTTATTCTTATTCTCCAAAATGGACAATAGTTTGCAATCACAGTGAAATTTTAAAATGCTTTAAAATATACATGAAAAGTAGCATGAGACAGAATATATGTCAAAACCATGAAATCTACATACATATGCACATACAATTATATACACCTAGCTAATTATCAAATATAGTCAAAACAACACATAAGCAATTTCAAGTTCTATATCTATATTAGAGATAAAAATTCTGAGATATAGTGAAATTATGTAGTTTGCTAAATATCACTTATGTGTGAATTAGTCTGTGAGTCAATTCTGTTAAGCTCTCCTACATTGTTTATATGCAAAATTTATTGTTGTGACCTAGAAAATGAAAACAATGAGGTAACATTCTTTTTTAATTTGGTGATTTTCAAATTATGTACTGACTAGAGATAGCTAATGTAAAGTATATCTTTTCTACATCTTTATCTGTTTATTTTGTATATTGAGTATGCCCTTATATATACTAATTTCTTTTTATGGATATGTTTTCTATGAAAACATATATGTATATGTACATTTACATATCATTTTCTTAAATGTAATGGTACATATGTTTTTGAAAACACACCTACCTGATATGAAAGAGGTAGAGGAAGAACATTTTAATGATTGAATATGATGTAGAATATCTAAATGTAATTCTAAAGTATTTAACCTTAGTCATATGTTCAATAGCAGTGTGTGCTTTCATCTGTCTTAGTTATTAGCAAGGAATATTACTTTCAAACCTTGATGCATGAACATTTTCTTTGTCTAAACTCCTAAGGCTTAGTAAAATTGTATGGCCTCATTTGCTGTTGGCCCCATCGACATGTCATTCACAAATTGTTCACTAAGATTCTTTTCTTTAGTGAATTTAGAACTATTCTAAATAATGGTGATATGTCTTTTATACAGGTTATAAGTAGTTTTGTTGTTTTCTGTTTCAATTTTTACTTTGCTGTATGTCTTTTGATTACTTATAATGTCTTTTGATTTTAAAGATTTCTCTTTGATTTCTGTAAAATTTTATGGGCCCCAATCTTGCAGTCCATACTGTAGAAGCTGTCAACAAAATGAACTTCCAAAAATTGATATCAGGTCCTATAACTTGTAATTTGGAAGCAATTGATTATCTCTCTTATTGACAGCATTTTCCTGTGACTCATTGTCCTACATTCTTTCTCCTTGGCTATCTCATACTGCTCTTCTGTGTATTTTGTTTCCATCCATAGAAAGAACAAACTCATTGATCCTGCAATAACACTTTCTTCCCAGAATAAGGTCTTCTATTCTGGAAGATCATTCTGCAGGAGACACCCTTCTTCACTCCCTCCAATAGGCTGATAATACTAATGGATTAGTCCTCCTAACTATGCTAAGGTCTTAAGCCCTAATAACAGAGTGTGATCTTATTTTGAAGTAAGATCTTTGCAAGGGTCATTACAATGAGCTCTAATTCATTATACTCTCATAAAAAGATACAGACACAGGCTTATGTGTCTGGATTTGTGAAAGGCATGTCGGGAGAAGGCTTCTGGCATGATGTGTCCATATGCCAAGTATTATCAATTACTGTTAACAAACTATAAGCTGGAAGTAAGAAATCTTACTGAGAGTGGCTAGATACCTTTGCCAACACTTAGAGCTCAGATTCAGGCTCCAGAATGTAAAGATTACATATCTATTGTTCTAAACCACTTCCTGATTGGTCCTTTGTTCTGGAAGGGTGAAGCCTCTAGCACAATTGGCTTCTCCTCACCCTTAAATCTTAGCGGAGAGGCCCTTCTCCTCCTCCCTGCCACTGCTCAACACACTGACTATCTTTGGAGAAAAAACAGCTTTCAGCCCTCCTGAATCACAGAACTGCCTTTCACAGCATATATCAGTTATAATTAGGTGAGGAAGATAGAAATTGTCAAATATATTTTAAGATGAAAAGAATTTAATAAAGACTTATGCACAAAGTTTGAGAGGGAAGAGACATGAAGATCAGAAAATGACATTGTTTATCTGAGAAGTCAGAGACTTCAGGAAATCAATGCTAATTATTACAATTATCTTTAGTGAGAGGATTAATGATTTGCTAAAAAAATTATAAAACTCATGTCTGCTGGAAGAAAAAATTATCTGACTGTAAGGGAGTGGAAAAAATTCTCTTTTTTCCTCTGGAGATTTGAGTTTTCTTAATAAAGTGTTAATAAGTTAATAGGAGAAGGGGCATAAAATTTATTAATGTTCATAAGCCATATAAACTCAGTAGAACTAATGCCCATCATTCAGGGGGTAAAGAAACATATTATACTCCCTTTCAGGGAAGAGGGAACCAGGGTGGACAGGCCATTCAAAGGGTGAGTAAAATGTTTTCAGTTTGAGGAAACTGTACCATTGTACCAGCAATAGTTCATGACAAAGTTTCTCTGAACAATGGGACAAGTATGGGTAGAGGCTATCTTAGGCAGATTATTTCCTAATAGGTCTGTGTAGCTTCCTTGGGAGAAAAGATGAAAAAAATTCTATCTGAACTTGTGATGACTTTTTATCTACACTCTGGTCCAATGATTAATATTCTTAGCTATTTGATGACATTTCTAGAGAAGTGGTTTAAGACCATTGCATTTGGGGGGTTGAATTTCTTGGTAATAGAATTTTAGAGGAAGTTTCCCCTGCGCTTTAGGAGACAAATAATGTCACAGATGGGTGGAAATAATGGTATGATGAGAAGATCAGTAGAACGTCAGTTCTGATGTGTTTTACCCACCTCAAAATGTTAAAGGACCTGGTAGTTATAAAAAGAAAAGAAAAAAAAACACTGGAAAAAAAAAAAAAAAGAAAAGCGTGTGTTGAAACATCCAGCAAGTATAGTGACTATTTAGTTTCTGTTTATCTATAGGGAATTTTCACCACCATTAATTTTTAAGCAACAATGATAATAACAGTGTGTTTCTATGTAATGGGGAACTATGCTTACTGGAAAGTTGCAGTGGGGATATGTACTATTTCTGCCCTTTGTGTTATACATTGCTACATAATCTCCATTTTCTGATTCGGTCATATTATGCCAGATGACTAAAAGACACATTACAGACTAAGAGTTCAGTTGTGTGTTTACATCTTATAATTACAGTTTATGTGTAATGGTCAGCAAATAATAAAACAGAAAAAGGTAATTAATAGATGTAGGTATATGTATAGCAAAGCAAAGAAATATACAGCCATCTACTGAGAATCTCGTTTTTGTGGTTGAGCAGAAAATCTTTGCTGATCATTATGCCTTTTAATTATTATACTCTCATTCCATTTTCTCTTTGCTTTCAGTTGTTTGCATTTCATTACTTAGTAAGGTGTGAAAATTATAAGACATGAACGATCAAGCTTTTACTAGACATGTACACATATAATTGTCTTTCCTCTGTGACTTTTTGGACCACAAATATAAAGAAGACAAGAAGCTTGTGAGAGATTAGCATGAAGAAGGAAAGGCTTTGATGTTCATGCTCAGGGATTCAAACTTTATATTTCTGTATCAAAGAAGAGTCTTTGATGTTTTCAGAGTAGGGATCTGGTGCATTTGCTGGCTTAGCTTGACTTTTACATTCCTGATTTATAAAACTGGCTTAAAGGAAAAAGTCTAAAGCAAGGAGGTGAGATGTGTCTATAACAATGTTCTACAGCAGTGACAAGGGCACAAATCAGTAAACAGAGAAATAGAACCAGTTCTGGCACTTGAGGTTTGATTGAATTTGAAGCCTAAAGAACAGGAAGAACCCTGTTTTTTGGACTGAATTTGATCAGGTGTGCAGTGAATGGGAATCAGGCCTGACACAGAAACAGCAGCACTTTGGGTATACTGGAAAAGCGAAAACTAACAGGCCCCCAGCCCACAGCACACTAAGAGGTGAGTGACACTCCACCCAGCCCAGTCAGAAATCGTAATCTCCAGGAACCTGGCCCTGGGACACAGCCCTTGGATATCCAATCCCACTCAGATCTGCTGTATATCCAAGCCAGTAGGCAAAGGCCCTGCAGACAATGTATAAACCACAGCTCACTGGATACCCTCTGCTCCAAAACCCTGCCTCATTCTCCAACCCATGCCATCACCCAGAGACCTCAGTGGTAATCAGAAACCCATAGACTCCCAGACAACAGCATTTGAAGAGACGCTCATCTCACATCAGACTAAGAGTTCCTATTGGATCAAGAACAGCTACCTGAAACTCTCAGTTTCTCAACACCTACTGGATCAAAAGTGGTCACATGAGACTCACAGTATGTCAGCAACTACTGGATTCTGGGGGTTCACTGTGACACAGAATATACTGCCTGCAAGTGGACCAAGAACCCAGATTGGACCAAGAGAGACTTCCTGAGACACAGACTCAGCCAGAAGAGATTTCACCAAAATCAGCTCTCTGAGATACCGACAAATCCTGCTGTGAACTGAGGATGCAATGACCAGATGCCAGTGCAATAATACATATAACAATGTAAAGAACAACATGGCACCACCAGAATCTGGAGGCTCTACAACAACATGACCTGAGCATGGTAATGCAGAAGCAGAAGAAAACGACCTTAATTGAGGGGAAACAGAGGCAATGATCACTATCATTTGGCATCCAAGAACCATCAGAATGTCTAAGGGCTAAAGATTAAATTGGAGAATATATTTTCTGGATTGGAGGAGAAACCATTCCCATCTAGAAACCATTTTAGAGAGGAAAAATATTTTTAGAAGTACCCCTCCACTCCTTATTCTTCCTATGGGACATTAGCAAAAAAGGATATGCAGAAAAGAGTTGTGAAAATAATTGAAAATCTTTTATATTATTTGTTTATAGTGAGTTTATTCTCTGTATTTTAACCTTTATGGTAAGAAAAAGCTGTTGTGCTCTATCAGGTTGGTTGGAGACATTGAAAATTTATCTTAAGAGGGTAGACATGAGGTTTTGTCAATTAAGGAGGCATGCTGGATGTCAGTCACAGTTCCAGGGAAACTCTGCATGATGCTATGTTGTCATTGATACTTCAGAGTGAAGGGATATGGTGAAAATCCTTTCTGTCCTTCTTGTCTGACAGTGGCCTGAGATACTTTGCAGGGAAATTATTCTGGTCAGCAAGACTGACCACAGAACTGGAACAAAAGAAAGAAAGAGCCACAAATAAAATCTGCAGGCACACACTTCTGACAGGACTTCCAACATCGAGAGGCCTTCTGGAAGGCCTTTGGTCTTGTCCCAGAGTTAATGACAAGGCCAGCCCATGATTCAGCAAAGTGGAGGAGAAGATTCAACAGAAAAGGAAAGATTTAGTGAAGATGACTTTAGGAGTTGACTTTAGAGTGACCAAGTGTGATAGTTTGAAAGAAAATGCCCCCTAAAAGAATGGCACTATTTTTAGATATAACCTTGTTGAAGTAGGTGTGGTCTTGTTAGAGGAAGTGTGGCACTGTGGAGATCTCATACATGCTCAAGTCACTCTCTCTGAGACACAACACTTCCTATTGCCTGAGAGGGAAGAAGTAAGAACTCCCAGCTCCTTCTCGAAAACCATGACTGCTTGCATGCTTCCCTGCTTCCCACCACCGACAATGATGGACTAAACCTCTTTTTATTAATTACATATTTTATTTTATAAGTTTTTTAACATACCGACCACTGTTCTTCCCTCCTTCACCCAGTTTTTCTGCACACTATCCCCCATCCACTTCTCAGAAAAGGTAAGGATTCCCAGGGTGAGTAATGCAAGGACTAAACCTCTTAGCTGTAAACCAGCCCCCCAAAAATGTTTTCTTTTATAAGATTTGCCACATTCATAGCATCTCTTCATAACAATAGAAACCCTATGTAAGACACCAGGACTGCTTAACTTTCTCCTTTCTCTGTTCCACTTAATTAAACTTCAGACAGGATTTTCTTAATTGTGACATGACCTTTCTTAGAACACTTACATTTGACTATTTTGATGTATACATTCTTTACCTGCTTCTTTAAAATATATGGGAACTTTGTAGCTTCATTCAGTTATAGTATGTAGGATACATCTTTCTCTCTTTGAAATGTAAACATGGAAGGAGAAAGTTCTTTTTCTCTTGTATGTGGGAGTATGGTAATCTAATTTTGAGGAATCAGCTAGCAAAAAGAGAAAGTTACTAATCACAAAGAAGCATGTGCACATTCAGGAATACCCAGTGGTGGACACATATTCTCTAGTGCCTTCCACATTGCACTCTTGGACTTTTGATTGTGTTGAATACTTGTAAGAGAACTGGATAATGTCTTTCTTGCCTGCACAGCTTTGGCTACAGTGACATTTACTTTGACAAAATGGTTTCTGAAAGAAGAGTGGAGAGGGAGGCTTGCATCAGAACGAAGCTATGCCTTGTGATCTCCCTGTATTCCAAGAGTTTTATTTGTAGACACGGAATACAGACTAGGAAAAAAAAGAAGCAGAGGAGTGAAATGAAGTAAGGTATAGAATAGACTTAGGAATTTTTCATCAAAGGAGCCTTTGTAATGGCATTGTATGCTTGTTTTATCAGGCAAGAACCTTGTAAGAGAAAATCTTTTTTAAAAAATCATTTGGCTAATATACATTTTGTTGCTATTCACCAATGGACATAAGAAGCTTATCTTACACTTTATAAAATAAAGACCTTAAATATGAAGGATTTGTCTCTGGCCTTGTCCTGGTAGAGTATGGGCTTGTTCAAAAGTCCTAACTTGGGTCCTTGGCTAGTTGTAGAAGAGTGTTGGTTCGTTTAGCATACATTTCCTACTGGAATATCAGAGGTAGTGTATACATTATGGATGGACTAATAATAACCATGTGTTTATGGAGGACACATAATTGAAGACTGACAGGAACCACCAGCCTGACTTGTTAATACACCTGCAGTGAAAGTCAGCAGGTAGGTAGCAATGCACAAGAGCTGCGGTGACCACTGATGCTCCACAATGAACTAAAGAAGATAATGGCTGCTGTATCCTTTTCCCCTCCAAGCCTTAATTAAGTTTGTTTTACTGCAAACTTTAATGGAATCATACATACAGTGAGAGGAATAATAGGAAACAGTTTCAGCTTGGCTATGTTGGTGCAGTGCGAAGTCAACTCATGAATGAAAGGAAAGTGAACATTGGGATTCGGAAGCACTTGAGCCATGACAGTAAATCCAGCAGAGTGAAGACATCTCACTCTTCTAGGATGGAAGAGGTAACAGTGAGAGAGTGTTATATGGATGAAGTTATTGATTAGGTGAGGAACTCTGCCCTCGGTAGTGATAGTATGATATATCTGTAGTCCCTTGTTCGATCGCAGTAAGACCACTGCATTCTATTTATTCACTCATTTTTCCTCTGTAGGAATTCCAGGGTATGAGGTCAAGAACTGTTTAAATGTCTGCTGATTGCTACTACATAACATTGTATCTGGCTGATAGAAAAGTCTCACTACAGAGTTGCTTAAAGAGTGACTGAATGGGACAGTGATTCGTGATTTCTCTTGAATGAATGGTGGATGTGAATGGAAGAATCTAGCAAATGAAGGAAACGTATTATATGCATACACATATTTTGTAAAGCTTTTTACCAGGTAGTTTTTTTTTAAATGAAATATTTACATAAACAAAATGAAAACCAACAACAACAGCAGCAACAAGGAACTTATACTCACAATTTGAGTCTGGACTTAAGAATCTCTTACTTTCTGGGCTATCGTAGAACATTTGAAGAGAGATAAACAAAAATCTAGGATTTGTAGTCCAGGCACACTTCTTTTAAAATGTATTATTTTATCATTTTTTTTAATGTTTAGAATGGCCACTAATGTAGAAATGTTGCTTACACATATTCTCTATTCGGGAATACTGTAAAAGTACGATAACATGTACTATACACTCTAACTCAACTGCTGTTTATTTCCTTTGCCTAGTCAGCTGTTGCCTCTTATTCATTAAACATTCTGTGTAACGGGGGTCCTATCCTGGGTATCATTAAGCACAGATTCCCTTCATCCTTCTCTAGCCGTAATTTAAAAACCTTGCCTAATCCATGGAGATTTTCTTTCACATGCCCGCTTCCTGCTCTCTTCACTATAATTGTTTTAAAATGTTTCCTGGATCTATCCCACATCTTGTATGAATCTTGTAAGAATCAGCTATGCCTTCTCTTATCGTAATTTTAAAGTTTCTTTTAACAGATATATAAATATTAATGGGGTGTCAAGTGATATTTTGATACATGTATATATTGTACAATGTTTAAATCAGGTTAAACATGTCTATATTTTTACAAACACTTGTCATTTATGGTAAAACTTTCAAAATCCACTTTTTGAGTCCTTTGTCATAGACAGTGACTACAGTACATCATTGTTGTCTACAATGACTTTACCGTGCAGAAGTGTTTTTGAATGTCTTGCTCCTTACTGTACATACTGATCAGCCTGCTCATCACTCTTAAATATCTTAACTGAACACAACAGACACAATCAATTTTTTTTAATCTCATAGCACTTTGAGTCTTTCCTTCCTTTCTTCCTCTCTCTCTCTCTCTCTCTCTCTCTCTCTCTCTCTCTCTCTCTCTCTCTTTTTTTTCTTAAACCTTACAGGCTATTTGCGTATATATTATGCTTTCGTATTTTGTGTTTTCATAGGAATTCTGTATGTGGAGTGTATAGGCAAATGCATTTCTGCATCTATATGTGATTTTTGTGTATGCTATTTCATTTTGAATCTTTTGTTTCTGTTCATCTGCTTTACTTATTCTGGTTTTTGTGTTTGTTTTAGCTGCTTATTTTGTTTTATATTGAGACATAAAATAAAAGAGTGCAGATTTGGTTTGATGTTGGGGTGGAAAAAATCTGGGAGAGCTTGGGTAAGGAATATCTTAAGTATAATATAAGCAAAATGATTTATTTTTAATAAAAGATGTTTAAAACAAACAAACAAACAAACACATTATTACTTTCAAGCCCCTCCACTGCTCTATACCAAATCTATTTCTGTTTCTTCTTTGTTTAGCTTGTTTCTAAATTTGTTTATATTTAACTTAATGTTGCTCAGTCATTGTTCCAGGACAATAGTTCTGCATGATGAAACATAATTGCCACTTAATTTATTAGAGAAAGACATTATGGGGTTGGAGAGAAACATGGTGCTAGGGAAATTCCTAGAAATCCATAAGGATGACTCCAGCAATATTGGAGAGGGTGCCTGAACTGACTTTCCTCTGTCATCATATTGTTGGATATCCTGTCATCATAAAGCCTTTATACAGCAATTGATAGAAGCAGAGAGATTCACAGCCAAGCAACAGGCAGAGATCTGGGAGTCCAGTCTAAGAGATGGAGGAGGGATTATATCAATAAGAGGGGTCAAGATCATAATGTTGAAATCTACAGTGACAACGGAATCATGCTTACGAGAACTCACAACTTTAGATGGACAGCTATGGCACCTGCATGGAGCCAAAATCAGTTCTCTGCATACAGGAGACAGTTGTATAGCTTGGTCTGTTTGAGGGGCCCCTGGCAATGGGATCAAAATCTATCCCTGATGCATTTTCTGGCTTTTTGGAACCCACTACCTAGGATTGGATGCCACCTAGGATTGGATGCCTTGCACAGCCTTGATGCAGGGGGAGGTGCTTGGTCTGCCTCAGCTGAGTATACTAGGCTTCACTGACTCCCCAATAGGAAGATTTACCATTTTGGAAGAGGGTATAAAGGGTGGGTAGGTGGAGGGAACTGTGGTGCATATGTAAAAATGAATAAAAGAATGTTTTAAATAAAAAGAAAACAAATGACAAACTAAAAATAAGGTTAATAATGGCCACTAAATACATACATTTTCCTAAGGTATTTTTAAAGAATGAGTCATAAGATAAAATTATGACAGCTGCTGTTTTATTTTCTTTTTACAGAGGAGAAAATGAAAACCCAGACAATGTAGTCAATTTCTCCAAATTATAAAATAAATGACTAAATAAAGGATCTCCTCTGAGAAGTTTGGTTTCAGACCAAACTCTTTACCACTCTACTCCTGCTTCTGTCCAAGACAGAGTGAGCTGAAGAGTGTAAACAAACAAACAAACAAACAAACAAAAACCAATGAAGCTGAAATAATCAAACTTAAAAGACAGATGAATACAATGAATTTCTAGAGAAGAATAAAAGGAAGGCAGAAACCATGATGGACATTTATAAATTTAGGAAAACAGAAACAGAGAAATGTTCAGAAATAATAAGAATATAGGAGTCGCACGTTTAAATTAGGTAAAGAATTCAATATATCACTACGATGCAGCATGGATTCATCTGCCTTTAATTGTGCGGTTTTTATAACTTATTAGGAGCTAAGGTTTAAATAAGAAAAAGATGAAGGAGTCTGCATTGAAACAATGCTCATTCCTCAAGGAATATTTGAGAAGAAAGCACAGAAAAAGTATGTTAAGATGAGTGGCTTTGCAACTGAGAAGGACAGTGACACATTTAGGAAATAGTTGGCAGCATTAATAGTTTGCTGGGAACAATGGAATTTAGAGAGCTGAAGAAATTCATATTTTTTTTAAGTTCTGTGGGTGCTTGTATGCTAACAAGACCAGGAACAGCTACACTTTGGGACTCTGTGAGCTACAGTCTCTAAATTGCCTGCGGTAATTCTAGTGATGTTCTTGATGTACTGATATTATCCTAGAGATACACAGGGATTTCTTTCAGGTCATGGTGTTTGGAGAAACAGGAGGTAGTGGTCCTGTAGAAAGCCTTATGGCAAAGAATTGGCAGAGAAAATCTGCTACCTCATTCTACTTATAAACGGTTTTGGAAGACAGGCTCCGTGTCTCTGAGAATCATCTACAATTTCCTCTCAGGTTCCATTTATGACGAGTGAACTTTATAATAATGTCTTTATATGTCTGCACTGTCAGTCTGTGCTGCTACCAATCATTAAATGTGGTATTTGTTCTCCAGATGCCATGGGAACAACGTTTAGAGCAGACTGCCTCCTCTCTCAGTGTCAGAAAATTCTGGAACACTTTAGAAGTGATTCTTCCTTTGACAGATGCTGAATGTTCACCCATTCATTCATCTGAGAAGGACAGTGATTTTCTGCACAATTGTATTGAGGTGTGAAGAAGTATAGTGAACACATCTGGCTTGTGTTTGTGGTTCTTGCTTGTTAGTGCTTTTGCACCCATTTGAGAAAATGAATAAAACAGACAAAAAAGTTGTTCTGATCCCTTATCTTAGCTCTGACATTGGAAACAAGTGCCCTTCAATACTGAGTTCCCACATCTTTCTGCTTTTTGTTGATTGCTCATTATTGGAATCTTATCTTTCTTTGAAGCCAGATGCTGAAATGTCTGGCAGTCCTAAGCATAATTTTCTGTTATGCTTTGTAGAGGGAAGGGCCACTCAGACATGGGTTACATCCAATACACAGAGACAGGAGTTCAGTTCTAATGAGTCAATAAAATGCCCATGTAGAAAGGAAGAGAAAAACTACTAATTTGTGTATGAGGCAGCTTTGGGATATATTCCAGTGACAGAAGAAGCTGAAGAAACTAAGGAACAGTAGTTATATTTGTAGATTAGTAAGAGGGCAGCTTATCTGGATAAATAAACATAAGGCGTAGGTTTGTTTTAAAACTGAAAGGTAATGAGCACAGATGTGTTAGTCAAAGTCAAGACTTTGGCCAGTCCTGCCTGAGTAAGAGACTACAAGAGGAAGCATCATGTGATGATTACAGTGTTAAATCTACTGGAAGTTTCCAGTCACAGTGCTACAGCAGAAATTTTAGAAGTGTGTATGTGAAAAGGTGAGGTGGAAGAGCAGGTTTTCACTAATGAGAACTGGTTTATTTGTATGGTCTTTACCAAATTACACAAAAGATACTTTACTTGATGAAAGTCTGACAAAGGTTCATGGGAAGCTACTTATTTACCTGGAGCAATAGTTGACTATTCTCTAATTCAGTTTTTGCAAAAACTTTATATAAAGTAACAATGGTGAACAAGAATGTTAAATGCATTCTTTAGGCAAGAAAGTTCATGCTATATATTTCCTCAAGAAATTTACTTCCTCAAGATAAACATGTTCATTGGTAGCAATGTTTTCTTATACTCATTAGCAACTCATTCTTCTATTTACCTCTATCATCAGGCAATTATTCAAGATGTGACCCTTTCTTTCTGCGCTGGGTTGCCTCAGTCAGAATGATTGTTTCTGGCAACATCCATTTCCTGCGGATTTCTTAATTTTATTTTATTATAATCTGAATAAGATCTATTGTATAAATAATCATGTTTTTGTTGATAGTTCATTGGTTGGTGGACATCTACGCTGCTTCTATGTAGCACAGAGAAGCAGGTATCTATATTTGAATATAGAGTCTTTTGGGTATATGGCCAAGAATGGTATAGCTGGGTCGTATGGTAGATCTAGTTCCAGATTTTTAAAATGCATAGAGTTAATGTGATGCTTCATTCCACAGTAAAGACAAAAATAGTTAAATAATTTTGATTATTATTACTCAAAATGCAACCCACATTTTCTTCTACATTCTATGTACAACTTGTTAGCTAAATGAATTTTATAGTGCTAAATTATGTATAATACAACACTGATACCATTTCTGTTACCATTTACAATGAAATACATTTAAATATTTTGAGATACTAGTTGATTCTATAAATGTAAAAGTTTAGGAGATAAAATTTTAAACTAAACAGAAACATATAATGACCAAAATATTATTTTCATACTAAAATAGCAAATAAATGTTTTTCATCAGAACTGTGTTAGCACAGAATTTATCTTTACTTGTAAAGAGAACAATACTTTTAAAAATTCAACACCTGTATGATGCCTCTAACTTGAGTTCACTGTGGTATCTGCTGTGAGGTGCTTGGTCTAGCCACAACACAGAGATTGGAACATGGATTTCTTCAGTAGGATAAATAATGGCATTGATGACCCATGCTTCAGTTAGCAGCTTACAGGCCTTAAAGAAAATCATTAACTTGGAAACAGAAACACTACACCAAAATTAACATTAATTGCTCATGAATTTTTCTAACCCTCTGTGGCTCTTAATACCCATGCGTTTGCCAGGAAGCTTAATGAAACATCACACGTAAAACACATTCAGAATCTCTGCACTGTCACCTATTTTATTCTTTTCCTCATAGTGCACATACTTTTATTAACAGGAAGACTTCATAGATTCTTTTTGTCAAGAGCTTATTGGAAACAGAAGTCTCCTCTGTTGGCTAAGTGTGAGGAACTGAGATTCAAGTTCTGGCATAGGGAAGCTGTCAACAAAATCTAATGATTGGGCTGATGTCCAATTTTCTGATATTGACTTGGTTCTTAAGAATCCCAATAAAGCAAAATAGCAATGGCAGCCACAAAAAAAGAAATGCATGTCTTAAGACAGTTTCATAGTTTGTGGAGGCCTATGTCTGTTTCCTAGGGCAACATGTAATATTTGCTTTATTACCAGTGATGTGTTAGCATCGAATTCCTGATGACATGTAGCGCACCCTCTGACTTGTGGCATTGTCTAGCTGTGGAAATCAGGCAGCTCAGATGCCATACTCAGAGTGGATGTTCTCTAAATTAACAAAAAGTCCACGTTTATGGAGCCTGTGAAAACCATACTTCAAATGCTAATTTTCACAAAATTGTTTTGATTCAAGTTAAATTTTTTTCTTAGAAGTTTGGTGATGGTGAAGGAAAGCAAATGGTTGCTTTTTATTGAACTCTTTCCCTCAGGCAAAAGTAACTTTACAGGAAATATGAAAGCTTTGAATTGTCTGACCAAACTGTCTTAAATTTATATTGCCAATGCTTAAAAAGGAATTCCTGTAATGATTTTCTTTCTTTATTTGTAGATATAACCTGAATTCATAGAGTTTGTTTTGAATCAAAATGGAAACGTATTCATAATGCACATTAGGGTGATAATATGATATTTTAATACATGTATATATAAGTAACCTTCAAAACAGGTTAAATATATCGTCCTTCTCAGACACCATGTGCATAGGGAGAAAACTTTCAAAATGTCTCTCTTCTTCTAGATTTTTATTGTTCATGGTATATTATATGTCCTTAACACCCTGCTTCTAGTGATCTTTAGCTTAATGTCCATTGTCTAATTTTTCAAAATCATATTCTCCCCTACAGGTTCTAGTCTTTATTAGCCAACCTTCTGATTTCACCATCAAAGGAATAGTTGGTTCTTAGTAATTCTTTTTGTAAGATTCTACATTAGAGGGGAATCATGTGATCAAAATCTCTTAGTACATAGCATGCAAATTTTCCCTAAATTCACTCACGTTTCTCAGGAGTGTCTCCCAGCTTCTCCCTTGAGAAGATCTTTTCTTTAATTTCTGGTCTGTTTTGTCCTCATCACACTGAACTAGATGAACACATGCTGCCCTTTTTCCAAAAGTCATTTTCAAAGAACCATTCACATATATATAATGCGCTTTCCTGGAATTTTAGCAGAATGGGGGGAACTCTGTGTTGTATCTGCAAACAGACTTACTATAGAAAGTCTCTTCAATTGACTATTAGGACTTGTCTCTGATGTTGCTGGGCTTCAGGTTTTCTGATTGACTGGTGATTCCTCTTCCTGCTTCTCTTTATGCCATTTTATGTCTTCATTTTGCAAAATTGCTCAAAACTGTGTCTCTTTTGCTCTCAATTCCTCACCTTCCTCAGCTTACTTCCATTTCTCTTTTTCTGGCACTGTATTTCTGTACTCAATTAAAAAGAGCAAGTGATTCAATTATATATTACTAGCTTCTTGTTTATGAAAAACTGTATTGCAAGAAAAAATAAAGGATAATTAAGAGAAAATGGACACAGAGAAAACCAGAGATAAGAAACAGAAAATATGGGCAAGGAGTCAGAAGCGCACACAAAATAAACATGATGTAAGAGTTGAACAAAGTAACAACATGTGGACTGAGACTTCTTTAACTTGTATCTGTGAAATGTGAGAGATGGCCAGGTGAGGCATCAGGTGGCCTGGTTCACCTAGACATAGGGACATCAAGTGTTGACTTAGTGTCAGCTAGACACACAATTTGTTTTCTGATTACTATGTCAGAGTTATTTTGACACCAACAAGGAGAGGTTCTTTTGGTAATGACATGCAGAAATTAAGAGACACATGATAGGGGCTATCATTACTTTGTTTCTGAAACCCATCATGATGATGTGATAGCTTAGGAATTTTCTTGGGGACACATCTTAGGGGAACCCAAATGTCCTCTTCATGTACAGTACTTCTGTAGTGTGGCCTTCTCCCTCTGAGTAGAAGCATTCTGCTATTAGGCAAACAGTAGCTTGTGAAGCTCTGAAAGTTACAAGATTTCCAAAGGCCTTTACAAGAGTCTATAAGCCAGTTGTTGGGAGGGTGGAGACTGCAGTGTGAATGTCACCAAGTTGTACAGGAAATACTGGGGATACAGCTTTTATGATATGTTATCTATGCAAGGTTTTTTGTTTGTTTGTTTTTGGTTTACATGATGAAGCAGCCCTTTGGATACCAACAGTCTGGAAGTGATCCCCTCACCCTTCCTTCTCTACATAACATCAATGAAATGGCAGATTTTTCCAGTGCTCTATTTAGGGTGGATAAAAATCTCGTTCATTTGTCCCCCTCCCCCAAAGAATCTCAAAACAGCTTTAGCTTTTGACAGTCACACTAACCTAGGCTCAGATCAAGAATACACAGTGATTAGAATTCATTAGATTAGAATTTACTTCTTAGACCTTAATTTATTTTAATCAGAAGGTTCTTAATATTTTCACCTGTTCTAATTTTTTGCTGTGTTATGAAACATGTATAGAGAGTAATAGAATATTCCTTTTATATAACACAATGCAGCAGGAAATCATTGATCCATCTATGAATACTTTAAAACATTTTCTTAGCAAGTTGTTCCTTCACATTGTCTTAAAGTGTCAAATTTCGTATGGAGTATTCTTTTGCTTCTCTCTTCATTGGATGTCAACATGGGTATCTGACTTACTATATTTAGGTATGTACAATTCATCAAAATTCAATAAAGTGTTTAAAATAATTGAAAATTTAAATTATATATATGCTAATGTGCATAGCACTTTAGAATAGGGATATGTAAAAGGGAAGACATGAGAATCAATTAGGATACTGTTTTAGCAAATGACATTGCACTTTCTCAGTGGAATGACTATAGAATGAACAGAAATAATGAACAGTTCCAAATTTTACAAGCTGTACTTTAAATCCACTTTATAGATAATTTGCAGTGAAGTTGCCTTGAAACCTTATTTATATATTTGTTTAATTTTATTTTTATGTAGCCTTTAAAAAACCTGTTAAATACATATTATTAAAATATAGGCTCAAACTAGAAATCAATGAAAATCATAAAACAGTCCGTAAGTTACTCAATGGGCTGGAGATACTTTATAGGCAATAATAAATGAAGTATTTTTCTTAAAGTCATAAATTATCTTTAAATATTCTACTTCAATAGAAAAGAAAATTTGTGTCATTCATAAAGCACTGTAATTAGAATTTTCTGGTTTATTAGGTCTATTTGCACATATTTGAGAAATGTGCTTTTCTTTTCTTAATAGAGATGAGAATTATTGGAAAGATGCTCTTTTTAATCATATAGGAAAAGAGTTCTAAACAATTATCTAGTTTTGTAGGTGAAGTAGACATGGTTTCATTCAGTTGTTCTCTAAAGCAAACAACCTCAGAATTAGTCATTTAGAAATTTGTTTTACAGTCACTTATCAAAACACATAAATGAAAGTTTTACTGGACAGCTTCTTAATAGGTTCTATGGTATGCACACAACCTTTTGGGTTCTTAATATGAACTTTGATGAAGCTGCTGGAGGACTGAGAAGCATACCAATGTGCCAGTTAATAAGAATATTAGAAAATTTTAACGAGTTTTTATAAGAATAGTAACAGGTTACATTTTTCAATGCAGTTTTCAAGAAGGCCAAAATAAAAGTAATGTATGTAAAATCTGCAAGTGACCCAATGATGTACCATAAATAGTACTGAAAAATGGTGGTTAGTTGTTTGATTCCTAAAGATGACTTAATATATTTTTGAGTTTTGGTTTAAGAAAGTTTTACACACATGCACTCACACATGTGTATAAACACACACACACACACACACACACACACACACACACACACACACCCCTGGAGGCATGCATGCACACATATGTGTACACACAGACACATACACACACATATACACACAAGCCCATTTTTTCTGATGTTTGTGTTGTAGCATCTCTATTCTTGGGTCTGTCTAAATCTTTTGTCCCATTACCTATTGTTGACCTTAGTTGTACATAGGGAAAGTCCTTCCTAGGTATTCAACTATGATTCTGTAATTCTATTTTGCATTCTAAGAAAAGGGAAAAGGGAGAGGAACAGATGTATGTGTTTATTGCTACAGAACAAAGTCGTCTACTTAGACGAGGGTGAACCCCATCATCCAAAATACAGGCCTGTTCTGTTTGGTGAGTGTAGCAGGGACTACTTACTGTGTCTCATCAGGATGTTCAAGAATGAAATGGGATTTTTGTTTATGTCAATTTTGCACTAACCATTAGTTTTCTTTCCTTACTACTATGATACAGGAATTCAGTCGACAGTTTATAGTTACTCAATCACACCGATGGCTTTATTATCAAACTGTTAAATTATTTTGGAGGTATCAATAAACAGCTGTTTTTTTCCTTTGAACGATTTTTTCTTTTGTTATTTAAAATGTTTTTACATACCAACTACAGTTCCCCCTCCCTCCACTTCTCCCAGTCACCCTCCATAGTTCCCCCATCCACTCCTAAAACAGGGTAAGGGAGTCAATGAAGTCTGTCATATTAAGTTGAGGCAACACTATGCACTATCCCTCTGTATCAAGGCTGAGCAAGAATTAACATCTGTTTTAGTTTTAATGATTGCTGCCTCTATTCAGAAACCATTTCTATTGGTGTTTCCTTTCTTCTTTTTATATTTATTTGGATATAAACATTCTCAGGGCTTTTTTATAACCATAACTTCTACAAATACAAGTATTAAAAGAATCTTGCTTTTATTTTATTTTTTACATTGTCTAAAATTCATATGTAATGATATCTGAAATATACCTTCATAAACAATATTTTATGTGAGATGGAAAGATTTAAAGTAATGATGTAACTTTCTTGTCCATATCTACAGTCTCAAGCACATATTAGCATGTGGTAGTTTTAGGCTTTTTACAAAGGCTCTGGGGTAATAACCAGTTTGTTCTAAATATCTAATCAGAATTGTTCTTGCTGATATGTTTCCAGCAGTTCAGACAATTGTAAAGTTCAAAGCCTTCTCTTGCCTTCTTGGTCTCTTCACTTATTTGTCTTCGTTTTTTATATAAATAATTTGAAGCCATATTTTCTCATTGTGGAAATTTTTACACATGAACTATAACATTAAAGCAGAATTATAACTTGAGAAGGATATTATTGAATAATTCTTTCTTCTATCTAGACACTATAAGAAAAAAATGATAAGGACAAATTACTTATAAAAATTAAATTAATCATTTGTGGCAAGTATCAAAAACAATTTTATTATAGAATATACTGTAATTCATAAAGGATTTTTAACTTTTTAAATAGTATAAAGACACATTTTGAAAATAATATACCTTGGCAGGGTCACTAGTACAGAGATAAATATAAACCAAGTATTTCAGTTCATTCTTTTTATTGAAAATAGAAATTTTTACACACATTAGGTTCTGATTATGCTCTTCCCTCGCCTTTCCTCATTCACCCAAATCTATACTTTTTTCTTTCATTAAAGCATAAAACTCAATTCCAAATGGATCAAAAATGTCAACATAAATCCAGTTACACTGAACATAATAGAAGAGAAATTGGAAATAGCCTTGAATGTATTGCACAGGAGACAACTTCCTGAATAGAATACCAGTAGAACAGATACTGAGATTGACAATTAATAAATGGGACCTCATGAAACTGAAAAGCTGCTGGAAGACAAAAGATACTACTTAATAGACAAAACAGCCATCTGTAAAATGTAAAAGGATGTTTACCAACCCTTCATCTGACAGATGGCTGATCTGAAAAATATGCAAGTAAAGAACTCAAGAAACTAGACATCAATAACCCAAATATTCTAATGCTAAACAGAGTTTATTTTTTGTTAGCAGAAGAATTACAGTGGCAGAGATACACCTAAATTTTTTTCAACATTCTTAGCCATCAAGGAAATGCAAATCAAAATGACTTGAAGATTCCATCTTCCACAAGTAAGAATGGATAAGATCAAAACCACTAATGACAGCTTATACTGGAGAGAATGTGGATCAAGGGGAATACTCCTACACTCCTTGTGGGAGTGCAAACTTGTATAGCCACTTTGGAAATCAATATGGTGCCTTCTCAGAAAATTGGAAATCAATCTATGTCAAGACCCAGCTATATACTCTTGGGCATATAATCAATGGATGCTAAATCATACAACAAAGAGACTTGCTCAACTATGTTCATGGCAGCATTATTTGTAATGGCCAGAACCTTGAAAGGAACCTCAACTAAAAAATGAATAAAGAAAATGTGTTACATTTATATAATAGAGTATTTCTTGGCTGTTAAAAACAATGATATCAGAAATTTGAAGGCAAATGAATAGAACTAGAAAAAAATCATCATGAATGAGGTTATTTAAACTGAGAAAGACATACATGGTATTTACTACTTTATAAGAGAATATTAACTGTGAAGTAAAGGATAACTATGCTATACCCCACAGACTCAGAGAGGCTAAAAACAAGGAAGGTTCAATGATGAAGGGAAAATAGAAGAGATATCCTGGGTGGACTTGAGGTGGTTGGGGATGAAAACATGAGTGATTAGATTAGTGAATGGATAGAGAGGAATGTACTGAAAGAGATGACTGGAAAGAGAGTGGTATTTTGGGGTAAGGTAGAAATTGGTAAAAGGGAAACTCATGAATCTACAAGGTTAACCCCAGCTAAGACACCTAGCAATAGCAGATAGGTAGCCTGAACTGTTCATTTCCTAGAATCAGGTTGGCAACTACCCCATCTGTCATCAGAGAACCTTCTTCCAATAATTGATGGAACCTAATACAGACTCAGGGCCAGACTGGTTCTGTTGAAGAGAGAAAAGAAAGATTATATGAGCCAGAAGGAGCAAAGTCATTAAAAATGTGCCCACAGAAACAACTAACCTGGTCTCAGGAGCTCACTGACTCTGGACTGACAGAGAGACTGCATATGACCAATCTAGATCCTTTACGTATGTGTGACAGCTGTGTACCATGAACTACTTGTGGGAATTCTAGTTGTGGAACTAGAGTCTGCCCCTAATTCTTTGACTGGCTACCAAAAACCTAATTACTATACTGGATTGCCTTGCCCAGCTTTATGGGGAAGAGCTTAATCCTAATTCAATTTGGTATGTCATGTTTTGTTGACACCCATGGGAGATCTGAATCTTTCTGTTCCAGAACTTTAAATGCCCTGTTTATTCTGCTTCAGTCTCTGTGAATTTTTACTTGTGTGCATCAGTCCTTCTGCGTTTAGAAGGCTTTGTTTTCTTCATCACCTCTGGCTCTTCAGGTCTTCCTGCTTCCACTTCTCCAAGGATTTGTGAACCCTGAAGTAAGGTATTTGGTAGAGACACCACAGTTAGGACTAGGCATTCCAAGGTATTTTGTTCTCTGGCTTATTCAGATGTGGTTCTCTGTATTTTTTTATATCTGCTGCAGGAGGAAGCTTCTCTGATGAAGGCTGAGCAAGTTACTGAATTACTTGTATAACAAAATGTCATTATGAGTCATTTTATTGCTGCCTCTGTTCAGCAGAGCAGTAATATTTTGTTTTCCCCTGGTCCCTGGCATATCTAGTCTTAGGTTCTTGGCTACATGGACAGTGTTGAAGATGAGTTCCATCTCATGGAATAGGCCCTTATATTCAGCTGTCCCTCATATTTTCTCCTTTTCTCTCTCCTCTTTCTCCTTCTCCATTTAATTATCTGGTTTAAATCTCTCCATCTTTCAACATTATCTGTTCAGTTTCTCCTTCCCAGTTGATCCAACTCTTCTCCATAGTCATAGTCTTTTATTTTATACCCAGTCTTGGTGGTTGTTGAATATTTAACAGCTAATATCACCATAGAAGCTAACATGTAGCATATTTGTACTTTGATGTCTGAAATACTTCCTTTAGTTTATGCTTTTCTAGCTCCAACCATTTTCCTATGACTTGTATAATTTATTTTAAACAGCAAATTAGTATTTCATTATGTATCTGTACCACCTTTTAATGGCCATCTAACTTATTTTTAGTTTCTGTCTACTATTACTAAAATAGAAATGAGCATGGTTCAGCAAATATCTCTGAGGTAGGATGAAGCATTCTTTGCCAAAGAGTGGTTCAGAGATGGGTCTTGAGGTAGACACACCCTCAGGTTCCTGTAGAACTTCCAAACCAATTTCCATAATTGCTGTACAAGTTTACATTCTGACCAGAAAAATATGAATGTTTTCCTTATTACATATACTTGCCAGCAAGACATGTATTTGTTTTAGTTCTCTTCTCTATCCTGATCAAGATCAGATGAAATATTAAATTAGTTTTGATTTGCATTTCCCTGGTGACTAATGATGTGAGACATTTTTTAAGTGCTTCCCAGTCATTTGTATTTCTTCTTATGACAATACACTGTTTTGATAAAATTATTTTTTAATTAGATTATTTGTTTTCTTCATATCCACTTTATTCAGTTCTTTATATATTTTGAATATTAGTCCTTTATTGTACATATAATTGGTAAAGTTATTCTTCTGTTCTGAAGCCTGTAATATTGTCTGAATACTGGTGCCCTTGAGCATGCAACAGCTTTTCAATTTCATGATTTCCCATTTATTAATGGTTTATCTTAGTGCCTGTGCTAATAGTGTTCTGTTCAGAAAGTTCTGTGTCAATGGGTTTAATACTATTGGGTATTTTCTCTTCCATTAGATTCAGTGTGTTTGGCTTTATATTGATATCTTTAATCCATCTAGAGTTCAGTTTTGTGCAGGGTGTTATATATATATGTATATATAGATAGAGCTATTTGCATTCTTCTGCACACAGCCATCCAATTTGACCAAAGCCATTAATTGAGGATGCTATCTTTTTTTTCAGCCTGCATTTCTGACTTCTTTATTTAAAAACATCATCAACAACAGTAGTTGCATCATCAACAACAAAACAACAAAACAAATAACAGATATCCATAGGTGTGTGAACTTATGTCTAGCTTTTCAACATCATCAGCATATCTGTTTTCATGTCAATACCATGTTGATTTTATTTATATAGTTCAGAAGTACAATTTGAGATTAGAGATATTGATACCTCCTACAGGTTTTTTTTTATTATTCAGAATAGCTTCAGCTATCGTGCTTTTCTTGTTGATGTTTGTTTGTCTTTATACGAAGCTGAAAATTGTCCCTTCAAATTATATGAAGAATTATGTTAGATTTTGATGGAGATTACATTGAAACTATAGATTGGTTTTGGCAGGATGGCTGTTTCTACTACATTTTTCTTTCTAATCCCTTGGGAACGGGCAGTCTTTCTATCTTTATGTATCTCCAATTTTTTTCTTCACTATCCTAAAGTTATTATTATGAAAGCCCTTCACTGGATTTGTTAGTCACCCTAAGATATTTTTATATTCTTGAGGCTTTTGCTTAAAATTATTTCCCTGATTTCTTTCTAAATCCCTTTGTTATTTGCATATAAAATGGCTATTGATTTCTGTGTATTAATTTTGTATCCTGCTACTTTATTGAATGTTTATCAGATATAGGATTTTCTAGGTAGAATATTTAGAGTCCATTATGTATGGAATCATATCATCTGCAAATACATTTTGATTTCTTCCCTTCATAGTTGTACCCCCTTGTTCTTGTCCAATTGTCTTATTGCTCTAGCCAAGGCTTTCACTACTATATTAAGAAGATATTAGGAGAATAGACAAGCTTTTCTTGTCCTGAGTTTTGTTGAGCTTATCTCTATTTAGGTTGATATTGCCTCTATTATTTTGAGGTATGTACTTGCATACCTAGCCTCACCAGGACTTTTATCAGGAGGGAATGTTGGATTTTGTCAAAGGCCTTTTTTGCATCATAATGAGATGATTATGTGTTTTTGTCTTCCCATCTTTCTATGTGGTAGATTATATTTATCAATTTATGTATGTTGAATCATTCATGCATCAGTGGGATGAAGCCTACTTGATTTTGGTGGATATTTATTGATGTGTTCCTAAATTTAGTTAGTAAGTATTATATTGACAATATTTGCATCAATTTTCATAAGGAAAATTGGTCTATAATTTATTTTCCTTGTTGTATCTTTATTTGGCTTGAGTATCAGGGTAATGTAATGGTGGCTTCATAAAAAGAATTGGGCAGTGTTTCTTTTGTTTCTATTTTGTATACTAATTTTGGGAGTATTGTAATTACTTTTTTAAAAGGCTGGTAGAACTTTCCACTAAAACCATCTGGCCCCAGGCTTTTTTTTGGTTGAATAACTTTTAATTAAGGCTTCTATTCACTAAGTTATATAGGTCTGTTTAAATTGCTTACCTAATCTTGAATCAACTTTGGTAGCTGGTATATATCAAGAAAATTATCCATTTCTTTTAGATTTTTCAATGTGGTGGAGTATAGCTTTTGTTTTCTTTGTGTTTATGACATAAGTCACCTTCGATGTTTTTCTGTTTGTTTTTTGTCTGGATGGCCTCTCTATTGGTGAAATTAGGGTGTTGAAGTGACCTACAATCAATGTGTTGCTCAATATATGATTTTTAGATGTAGTAGTGTTTTTTTATGAATTTGGGTAACCTTTTAATTTAGTGCATAAATATTTAGAATTATAATATGCTCTTGGTGAATTATCTCTGTAATGCAGATATAGTGTTTTTTCCTATTCTGATTAATTTAGATTTGAAGTCTATTTTGTCAGATATTAAAATTTATCATCACTGTTTTGTTTCTTGGGTGCATTTGCTAAGAATATCTTTTCTATTGTCTTACTATGAGGTAATGTTTACCCTTAATAGTAAGATTTATTTCTTGGATGCAGCAGAGAGGTGTGAATTGTTACAAGAGGTTTCTGGCCCTGTCCAAGCCAGAGGCTCAGACTTGCCTGTGGCTGTTTTTTCCCCCAAAAATGACTTAGATGCTTACATTAATTTCATCCTGTTTGGCCTATGTCTCAGGCACATTGCTAGCTAGCTCTTTCAACTTAATTCAGTCCATTTCTATTAATCTACCTGTTCATGTGGCTCAGCCTGTGGTTCTCCTGGGTTTCTTACATGGTTCTTCCTTGGCAGCTGGATTGAGTCTGTCTGACTCTGCCCTCCTCCTACCTGTACCTCAATTTTCCCACGTACCTTTGGCCTACCATGGCCAAAACAGTTCTTTTATTTAAAGCATGATATTCACAGCATATAGAAATACATTACCACATCAGTAGACCCTGTTATTGGTATCTAATTAGTAAGTTTGTCTTTTTTGCTGGGGAATTGAGACCATTGATATTGAGAATTTTAAATGAGCAGTGATATTTGATTCCTGTTATTTTGTTGATTGTGGGAATGGTTCCCCTTTGACTTCCTTGTCTGAGATTTTTTTTTCTGTTTTTCTGGATGTAGTTACCTTTTTTGGGTTGAAGTTTCCTTCTAGTACCTTTTGTAGAGATGTACTTGTGGACACCTCTTAAATTTGCTTTTTATCTTGAAATGTCTTTTTCAAAATTCATCTATTTTGATTGAAATGATGCAGGGTATAGTAGGCTGGGCTCCAACCTGTGGTTTCTTAAAGCTTGTTCTTTTTTCTTTCTGGCTTTTTTAGTACCTCTATCATGAAGGCAGGCATTATTTGATTAATGTGTTTTGGTGAATTTCTCCTCTGGTCCAGTGTATTTAGTGTTCTGCATACTTCATGTAGTTTGATCAGCAACGTCTTTTTTAAGTTAGAGACTTTTTTTTTTTATGATTTTCTTGAAAACATTTTCTTTGACAAGAGTTATTTCTCCTTTCTCAATTTTTATGATTCACATATGTGTTCCTTTTATAGGTTGCAAATTTCCTGAATGTTTTATGCCTGTACTATTTTAGGTTTGAGATTTCTTTCAGATATCCATTTACTATAGTTTGTCTTTAGTGTCTGTGATTTTCTCTTCTATTTCTTGTATTCTGTTGGTAAAGTTTGCCTCTGAGTTTCATGTTCAAATTTATAAATTCTTCATTTCTAGTTTTACCTTAGTTCGGATTTTCTTCAGTGATTTCATTTCAACTTCCACGTCTTGAGCCCTTTTGAAAATCTCATTTCACTGTTTGCGTTTGCATTAATGGATTTATCCATACCCTCTTTTATGTTATTAATCGTATTTATAAACTGTTTTGAAGTCCATGTCTTGTACTTCAACTATATTGGATTTGCAGAGCTTCTCTAGTAAGGATCCCACTCGAATAGGGTTTCAAATGATGTGAAACTGCATCAAATTGACAAAACAAATGAAACTCCAAACCACATCATCAGTGTATTAGTTACTTTCCTTGCTGTTTTGACAAAAAGAATCTTAGGATAGGAAAATTTTATTGGGCTCATTGCTTAGATGGTAGAGCCCATCATAACAGAGAAGGCAATTGTCAGCAGGAGGATTCTATGCTCGTGAATCAAAGAGAGAGAGAAAAACTCTCACTTAACTGGCATTTTCTTTTCACCTTATCATTTAGTCTGGGAACACTGTCTATAGGTTGATACTCTTGCTTTTATTTAATATGAGTCTTCACACTTTAGTTAAGCCCCTCTGGAAATTCTCTCACAAACACACCAAAAACATACCTCACAAAAGCCCTAGGTGTTTCTTAATCAGATCACATTGGTAACTTTTACTAATCATAAAACTATGTGGTTACAGATTTATGAAATGTATTCAGTAACAGAAGGTAAAGTTTTGGTTTTATCAATTTATCTGTTTGTTTTCCCTTCTTACACCTGTCTTATATTTGTTATTTTCATCTTCACTTTGTTTATGTTTAAATCATGGCTAGAATGTATTAGCTTCATTTTTTATTTTGCATCTTCTTTTTTATAATACTGATGTTCAATCATTTAAAAAAGTACTAATTCAGTCATATTCTCCAAGTGTTGGATGCACTTTCTATTTTTTCAGTAAGAAAGCTTTAAAGAATGTGATTTTAATTAATTTATTTTAATTTATTGGACTTATAAAGGTTGAGACATTACTATTTGTAATAATATGTGTGGCTACAGGACATTACCATGAGTGAAATATGAAGAAACACATGAGTACAAAAGTAACATGGTTTCATTAATTTGTAAATAGCAAACAAAAAATAACTGATTAAACAGTTATTTATATATATATACATATATATATATAAAACAAACTATACTCAAAACAACTAAACTTGACAAACAAATAAATTAAATTTGTGAAAACTGACTTTATAAAAACAAAAAATAGAAGGATATTTGCCAGAGTCTTGATGTCTGAAGAACAAAATGTTGCAGTATTGTAGGGAAACATAGTATAATAAATAGTCTAATGTGCAACAAGGTGTCTACCATAAATAGTATTTTAATCCTCATGGAATATTTGCTAAAAGATTATATTTTGTTGTATATACATATATAATAGCTTCAGTCAGTCCCAAATGGTATTACTATACTAATGATTTAATCGTATTAAAGCAAATATTGTATTATTCTGAGAAACATCTATAAGATCTGATTAGTTATTATTTAGCATAGTGAGCCTTTTGCAAAACACACTACATATACTTTTCTTTTTAAGATTATAATGTAATTAGATCACTTTCCTTCTCTTTCCTTTCTCTAAACCCTCCTGTATAACTCTCCTTTCTTTCTTTAAAATCCATGACCACTTTTTTGTTAATTGTTATTATATGCACATATACACATATATTTCTAAATATAATCTGCTCAGTCCATATATACACACATGTACATATATATATATATATAATGCATGATTTATGGAATGAATGCCACTGAACAATCAGTTGGTCTGTTGCTCCCTGGAGAATACTATTTTCCCTCTGCACAAAATGTTAACTCAACTTTCCTTAGTTGCCTGTAGTACTTTGTGTATGGTTGCAGCCTTGTGGACTTTCCTCATGCAGTTTGGTATGTCTATTGGTGTTGCTCAGCTCATGTTTAGGCGATCATCTTTAAAGTCATTAGAAATAGCATATCAACTTAGAGGCTACCTAGCTGTGGCATCAGCTACATTTTCTGAATAGCTTTACTAGAGTTACTTGAATCATTTAACTACAAAATGAGTGTCAAATAACAACTGGATTCAGCCATGAATGTACCCTGGATGATTATTAGCTTGTTCTGGTCAGTCTTCTCATTTTGTCCCCAGGGCTGATAGTTCAAAATGAAAATGGCATGTATGAACTATACCCCCTTCTGCACTGAGATCAGGGACAGCTCCCATTTATCACATTTTCTATATTATACTAAGTAGAATATGCTATTCAATATGTAAAACTTTATACAAATATTTCTTAAAGTATATTTTAATTTTTGTATTTTTGTATGTAATAGCCATATCAAATCTTGCTACCTGTAGTCCTTTTTAAAATTTCTCCACATTACTTCTTTATCATCCGGGGAAAATTATAGCATATCAATATGTCTCACAGGTAGTGAATAGAAAATGTTTTTTACTTTCACATATTTTTAACTTTCAACCTGATTATATAAAATTGAATTGCTTACCATTTTCCAGGTTTCCAGAAATGTTGATATGAATTACTGTTTTGTACAAAAGTAGACTAGTATATCATTTCTAAATCATATGCTGTGATATCATAATTATAAGCCATTGAATCCATCTCTTTATTGGAAATGTAAAAGTTCAACACTGAGTAATAAATGTGAGCTTGAAAGTAAGTCATTCAGCTAAGAATCATTACTTCTTAACCCCCAAAGAAAAAAGCTATTATAAAATGCTTAAATATTTATTTGACATTACTATCTGGGATACATAGCTGCATGGTGCTAAGTATGTGTTTGCAAAGTCATATAGAAGAACAGGGAACAGTTTTATCAGATCTAGAAACTAAAATTAGCAATATTGTGCAAATTTGAAGGCATCTTTACCTAATATTTTAGAGGTTTCAATGAGATTCAATAATCTTACAAAATCTGATTAAGATGCTTAAAGTGACATTTAAGGTTCTCAGCATATAATTTCATGTATTGTTACAAATCCTTCCAAAGTATTCCCTGGAAGGTAGTAAATGTTTCAAACAAAGATAGTTATTTTTAATTATTTTGCCCTTTAACTCAAAATTATTATTATTAAAATATTGGAAGATATATCTTATTTCTATCTTAGAAACTTAGATTTGGTTTTATAAAGAAATCAAATATAAATCCTGAGACACTGGCAATTTTTTACCAATATCTATTTTGTTATATATATTTATGGCACAAAGTAGCCTAAAATTAGATTATTTTTTACAAAATGCAACATTTATTAAATTACTAGCCATTGATTAGCATATGATTCCACCTATCAGATGTCTAGTGATGTGAATTTGAATTGTTCAGAAGTCTGTGATTCAAGTATTGCTTAGAGTATCAAGACTTTTAGGAAGAACCTACTTTTAAGCTGACTTTTACAGTTTTTGGCAGGCAATCCTTCTGGGACTGTTGAAATAGATATCTAAATTTCTTGCTGGTGGTTAATGGGATACCGAGAACTTCTTACATTCTACTGGGTCTTGAACACAGAACTTTGTGCAATGTAGGTAAGTGATCTACCACTGGACATTCTAACTTTCTTTTTACTTTTATTTTTGAGTTGGTGTCCCATTAGGATGTGCAGAATGACTTTGCGTTTGCTTTCTGACCCAAACTGGCCTTGAACTTTCTGCCTCAGTCTCCTACCACTATTAGCTGGAATTTCAGGCTTACACTCTCAGACACAAATTGTATTACTTCTTGTTTAATTACTTACTTGCTAATTGTGTTAGTTATTTTGTTGCTATGACTAAATGGAAGAAAGAAACCACTAAAAAGGGAATGTTTATATTGGCACATGGTTCAGGGGAGAGGTTGTCATAATGTGGAATGCATGTGCGTGGGAGTGGTTTATACCTGTGGGCTATGTGAACTGTCTGTCTCTCCTGTGGTAGACCAGGAAGCAGAGAGGGGAAATGGTCATGCTCAATTGCCTGTTTTCCTTTTCTTTCTTCATTCAAGTTGGGATTCCTGTTCATGATACAGTGCTGGCCACACTCAGGATGAATATTCCCTTTTCATCTGACATCCCAGGAAATGTGCTCAAAAACATGCATAGAGCTGTGGCTAAGTGATTCTAATGCCAGAAAGAAAAGTTGGCATTGAAGACTGATCATCACATGGATAGAAATGTGTGAATGCTCCCTAAAGCAAAATTTGAAAGTTTTTGTAATCTTTTTAGAAGTAAGATTTGATGACTTTTTTGGTGTGAATATTCAGAAAAAATATTTACTTACATTTATTATATACTAATGAATGAGTGACTGCATATGTCTGTATATACATACATGCAGTGACTGCAGAAGCCAGAAGAAGTCACTGAGTCCCTGGAACTGGAGTTGCAGACTGTTGCTAGTGGACAAATGAGTTCTGAGAATCAAACATGGGTCCTCTCTAAGAGCAGCCATTGCAGTTAACACATAACACTCAGCCATCTTTTCATTACAGAAAAGGTACTAATTCTAACCTGAATTAGTTAGTTAGATGGGATTATCAAAGAACATGGATATCAAAAGAGAAAATTATTAAAAGCATGTTTAAATTTGTCATGCATGCTTGTTGAAGACATTCCTTTTAATTACAATGGCACAGAGAAAGAAAAAGTTAAACCAGAGTCACCCATGGTGAGGCCAATGAATAATGTTAAAGTACATGTAATAAAAAGTGTTGTAATAAAAAGTTCTGGGCTAGACTTTCCAGTCTAGTTCAGAAGTCCGGACCCACAGTCCCCCAGAAACACACTCAATTCCACAGAGACACACAGACACTTGTTAATTTTCTGCTGATTGACTTAGAGCCCAGGCTAACTTGCTAACTCCTTTTTTTTATTTTTATTAAACCCATAGGCAGGAAAATTATTTAAAATATAACATATAATCCCACTACAAAAAGATAATCTTTTGTTGCTTTTTTTCAGAACATATATCTGTTTAATTTGATGAAAGCAAGTACATATCTATACCTCTAAATATCTGTTATTTTTGCTTTTTAAATTAATTTTGTGAAGAGATACAAGAGGAAGGTCTAACAGTAATGTCTGCCCTGATCTTTAAGTGAGTTACTTAATCCACTTAGATTAAATTACAGATCATTTATTCATATGTCAGAAACTTGAGTACATATTTATGATTTAGTAATCAAACTGTGTTGGATTTCCCAGTGAAAACTCAAGCGTCAATTAGCTTTTCTAAAATGCAGAAGGTTGTATTATATAGTCTTTGTTTCAGGGCCTAGAGCCATCTTAAGATACAGTAGGAAACATTTTCTTTGATACAGGAAAGGAAATAAAACATTTTATTTGCTATATTGGTTTAAGTTAATCTCAGTCTTCCAGATAGAACATTTATAATTTACATATAGAGATGAGACAAAAGCTAGAAATACAACATATACACAACTAGAAGTCAAATGATTTTACATAAAGGTTGATGTATACTATCCCATTAATTTATTTGATTTCACTTTAGCAAGCAGTATTATTTCTTCGAACAGAGTGGTAATAATTCCTTTCATCCTGTCTTTTACAGTAGCTATGGCCTTACTGCTATGGCAAGAAATCCTATGAGTAAGACAGTTAACTATAAAATAAGCTTCATTAGATTTAGTATCTGTCTCAAGGTACAGTAATTTGAACACAAAGCTCCCAGATACTGCATCTTGTGAACCCATTCCATTAAATCCTCATCTGTGCACCTTAATCTGCCTGAAGTATTTGTAATAGCCTAGATTTATGTTTCTAGAAATGAACACTTAGAAAAGGCCAATGACTTGTTTCATTATTCATCACTTCTTTCTTGTTATTAGCACAATTAACAGCTGCTTCACCCTGTGATAAGTGTAGTTTCTAACTATTCCAATAGACAAAGAAATATAACTGTTTTCCTTTGATACAGATTCATAAATTCCTGTATGCTGATTACATTTTAGGTGATAATTTAAAAATTAGATGTTAGAACCTGCAATTGAAAAGAATTAGCTTTTTTATTTAAAAAAAGTTTTTTTTTTTCATATCTACCTTTGCTTCCCATCCCTTCCCTCCTCCAAGTTCCTCCCAGTCCTCCCTCAGTCTCTTCTATCCCCTGCCCCATCCATTCCCCAAGAAGGGCAAGGTGTATCAAGGTGGGTCAGTTGACTGGCATATTCAGTTGAAGCATGTCTGAGTCTCTCATCCCAATATTATGACTAAGTTAGGTGTTCCTCTGTAGGGAATGGGCTCCAAGGTGCTAGTTCATGCACCAGGAACATAGTCTGATCCTACTGTAAGAGGCTCCACAAACTGTTCATGCCATTTAACAGTCATTTCCCCTTTCCAGGGAATCCCTGGATGTCTCTCTTAAGTTCCTTCTGATACCTAGCTTCTCAGTGGTTGTGGTTTGCAGCCTGGATATTTTTTGCTTTATGTCTAAAATCCACTTATGAGTAAAAACATACTATGCCTATTTTTCTGGGTTTGTGTTGCATCACTCAGGATGATATTCTTCAAATTCATCCATTTGCCTGCAAATTTTAGGGTGTCTTTTTTTTCTAAGTAGTACTTCATTGTGTAAATGTAACACAATTTGTTAATCCATTATTCAGTTGAGAGGCATCTGGGTTGTTTGCAGGTTATGGCTATTATGAATAATGCTGCTATAAACATATTTGAGCTAATGCCCTTTGGGTAAGAATATGTGTCCTTTGGATATATGCTAATTGTGGTATTGTTGGACCAACTCACTGTGTCTTATTAGACCATCATAATCTAAAGTTAGAATTCAACAACAACAATAAATCACAGAAAGCCTAAAAATTTATGGAAACTAAACATCCCCCAATTAAAACACCTGAACATCTTGCAATTAAACCACTTTGAGTCAAGGAAGAAGTATAGAAAGAAATCAAAGATTTCCTAGAATTTAATGAAAATGTATCTACAACATACCCAAACTTATGAAAAAGAGTACAAGTAGGTCTAAGGAAAATTCATAACACAACATGCCTTCATGAAAAACCTAGAGAAATCTCACACTGGAGACTTAATAGCAAAGCTGAAAGCTTTAGAACATTTAGAAATAATTTTACCTAGAAAGCATAGAAGGCCAGAAATAATTAAACTTAGGTTTCATTATAAATCAGAGCAGATTGTAGGTAAAATAATTTTGACAAATAAATTTCCTTTTGCCTCTTAGAATGAAGTAGATTTCACATATGAACTCATTATCACTTTTTATTCTCTTTTTAGCTTTTTTCTATTTAAAAGTTTTTTTTTAACATACCCACCACTGTTTTCCTTCCTTCCCACTTCCCAGTCACCCCTTCCTCACCCAGGTTCCTCCTACCCCATCCCTTGTCTCAGAGAAGGTTAGGACTCTCAGGCTGAATCAATGCAGTCTGGCAAATCCAGTTGAGGTAGTACAATTCTGTTCCCTCAACATCCAGGCTGAGCAGGGTGTTTCTCACTCAGTAGAGAATAGGCTCCAAGAAGCCAGTACATGTATTAGGAAAAATTTCTGGTCCCACTGCCAGAGGCGCCATAAAGTGCCCATATCATTCAACTGCCATCCACATTCAGAGGGCCTAGTTCAGTCCTATGCATGTTCCCCAGCTGTCAATTTAGAGTCTATGAGCTCCCAATAGCTAGACCAGCTGTTTCCCCATCATGATCTTGACCCCTTTGCTCATATAATTCCTCTTCCCTTTCTTCAACTGAACTGAGAGCTGTGGATCTCTGAATCTGCTTCCATCAGTTGCTGGATGAAGGCTCCACAGTAACAATTAAGGTAGTCATCAATTTGGTTATAAAATTTAGACACCCTTTACACTATTGCTTATAATTTTAGTTGGGGTCATCTTTGTGGGTTCTTGGGTGTATCCCTAGAAATATATTTCTCTCTAACCTCATAAAGGCTCCTGCTATCAAGGTATCTATTTCATTGTTCTCCCTCTGTTCCTCGTCCAACTCAACCATTTCATTCTATCATATTCTCTCTCTAATTCCCCTCATTCCCCGCCCGCCATGGTCCCAATTTACTCTGGAGATCTTGTCTATTTCCCCTTCCCAGGAGGGTCCATGGATGTCTCCCTTAGGTTTTCTCCTTGTTACCTAGCTGCTCAAGGATTGTCAATTGTAACTTGGTTTGCTTTACATCTAAAAGCCACTTAATAAAAATTATTTTGTAAATATTCTTAAAGAGAGGTTTATAATCAGTTTTTTGTTGCCTTTCTCTTTCCTTTCTTCTCTCTCTCTCTCTCTCTCTCTCTCTCTCTCTCTCTCTCTCTCTCTCTCTCTCTCTCTCTCTCTGTCTATTTTATTTTACTACCATGCAGCTTTTTCTTGCCTCAAGCTCACAGAAATCTACCTGCCTCCTAGGTGATGGTATTAAAGGTTTGTAACTATTACCTTGACCAAATTAGATTTTATTGATGATACTCAAATGATTTCAGAATTAGCAATTGAGAAGTCAAGAGACATGAATTTGTGATATATCACTTGTATTTTGTGTAGCTTAATGATTTTTCTCCAAAAATAAAAAAATCATTACCCAGAATATGTAGCTTACAGTGCATTTGTTATTTATTACCCTTTCAAATCCTAATCTAAAATTAATCTAAAATTATTATTTGATGAACAAAAGAATGAAATAAAATAGATTGCAAAACTTATAAGAGTAAAGAATATTTTACTATTATTATTATAACTAATACTATTTGGTAGAGTTAATATAGCAAATGAGCAGAGCTAAAACACTTAGCACTTGGGACAGGGATTCAGAATGGTGCAGGACTGGTGGCAACAAAGGCAATTTTACTGTGAATGTGATTACTTGAGTTACAGATGAAGAGAGGCAGAAGGAGAAAACTCAGGAATAAGTTGTATATTGATACTGAAATAATTCATAGGCTACTAAAAATAGTTGTAGAAAGCAGTGAAATAAGTATAATAGACATGAAGCAATAAGTAATTATGAGTTAATTAAGAGATGTGAATCCCACCAGCCAGGAAAATTTAGTCTTAGTTTGTGTTACTATTGTCGTGAAGAGACACCATGACCAAGATAATCTTTGTAAAGGAAAAAACATTTAATTGGGATGGCTTATATTTTCAAAGGTTTATTCCATTATCAACACAGTGAGACCTGGTGGTACACAGGCAAACATGATGGTGGAGAAGTATCTGGGAAACATATTTATTGTCACATGGGGTAAAAGGAAGTAGTCTGGAGACACTGGGGATGGTTTGATCATATATGAGACTTGCAAGTCTGCATCCACAGAGATATACTTCCTCTAACAAGGCCATGCCTACTCTAATAAATCCACAAGTACTAATAGTGCCATTCCTTTGGGAACCGTTTTCTTTCAAACCACCACGTTCCTCTCCCTGCTCCCCAGTGCTTGAATAATGCAAAAAATGTATTCAATCTAACTTTAAAAGTCCCCAGAACCTATAACAGTCTCAAACTTATTTAAAAGTCTGAAGTTGAAGTCTTTTCTGAGATTCCTTCAATCTCTTAACTGTAAACTCCTATACAATCAAAATTAAAGAACAGATCACATACTTACACTACATAATATCACAGGGTATACATTACTGTTTCAAGACACCAAGAAGAGAGCATTGTGAGGAAATATTGGACCAAAGCAAGACTGAAAACCAATTGGGCAAACTCTGACTATGTCTTCATATCTGATATGAAAATATTCTTCAGATCTCCAACTCTGTTGTAGTAAGTTTTCCCCCGGTTTGTTTGGGGCCTGAAGGTTTTGAACCTGGCGCGTCGTGGGTTTTGTCCCCCAAAGAAATGAATCAGACACTTACATACTTCATACTGTTTGGTCCATGTCTCAAGCACATTACCAGCTAGCTCTTTCATCTTAAATCAACCCATTTCTACTAATCTACCTGCTACGTGGCTCAGCCCAAGGCTCACCTGTATCTCTTACATGATTCCTTTTCAGGGGGACGATGGAGACTAACTCCGCCCTTCTCCTACTTGCCTGTCCTTTGACTCTCCACCCACTTCTACAGTTCTGTGCATAGGCCAAAACAGTTCTTTATTTACAGCATACAGAGAACATACCACCACACAACTCCTTTCATCTTTGTTGACTGCAACATACTTATTTTCCTTGGTTTGTTTCTACTCCCTTTTAACAAGTTTTTTTGGTAGGTATCCCATGCTTTGGCATCTCCAACATTTTGTGGTCTCCCAGACCATTCAGGCTTCAACATCACAGCTTAATGCATTGAGCTGGCTATGCCTCCATTTAGAGACACTCATGACAAATGGCTGTTCTCAGTGGCTTTTCTTAGTCTTAGAGGAAGGTTTCATAATGCCTTTTTTATTTCCTTAAAGCCAGAACCAGTGTTCCTTAAGCTGTCCAATTCTGTTGCTTACTGTGGCTTGTACATGGTCTGCTCATTCAATTACATCTTTGCCAGCTTTCTGTCTTCAATAGTTTCTCTTCCTACCCTGAAACTTCTGTACACCAGGCTGGTCTTGAATTCAGAGATCTACCAATCACATTTTCACTAGTTTTCTGCTCTGCTTACTTTTACTGATTAAGACTGGCTGTTCTGGAACTTGTTTTGTAGAGTAGGGTAGCCTCAAACTCAGAGATTAGGCTGCCTCTGCTTTCTGAGTGCTGGGATTGAAGGCTTGTGCCACTATTCAAGACTCTAAGCTTTTTTTTTCTTTTTTTAAAAAATATTATTATGAACAAAGAAGTCACACTTTCTATCCTTGCATGTCCTTATTCAAGGTCTCTAAGCTTTTCTTTAATTCCTTTTCACAAGTTAGAAATTTGCTGGGTGTGATCTTGCCCTATGCTCACCTCTCCCTTTACTCCATTTATTAATCTATTTTTCTTCTTGAGCAGGGGACTTAACTCTTCCTGATATGCCTTTTCTCAGCATGTACTTGTTGGAATTTTATTTGCTTAGGTTGTTCCTTTTCATTATAAATTTTCATTAGAGTCAACACTAATAACTACACGACAAAGTCTATATCAAGCTGTTTTGAGATTTTTCCTTTGCCATTAGAATTAATTCCAAACTCTTCACTTTAGCCTTAGGCAGACTTTTCAGGCAAAAGGAAAAAGAAAAAACTAGCCATATTTTCCACCAAAATATCAGAAATAGGTCTCTAGGCCACATGCTAAAATTTTTCTTTGAAACCTCTTGATCCATGAACACACAGTTCAGGTCACAGGCAAGCAGCATTGTTGTCATATTCCTACTAGTTTAACCTGTTAAGCATCAGTGTCCAGCTGCTTTTCTAATCCACAGTCCTAAGGTCCATACTCCTTCTTGCATAAACCATGGTCAGGCATACCACAATACCCTGGTCCCTAGAACCAATTTCTCTTACTTGGGGTTTCTATTGTAAAAAGACACCATGACCACATAAAGGAAAACATTTAATTGGAGTGACTTACAATTTCAGAGGTTTGTCCATTACTGTCATGCTGAGATATGGTGACATTAACTCAGACATGCTGATGGAGCTGAGAATCGTTACATCTTGATTCAGTTGTAACAGAAAGTAGCCTGTGATACTAGGTTTGGCTTGAGCATACAGGAGAGTTTGCCTCCAGAGTCTATGACAGGCTTCCTCTAACAAGGTCACACCTCCTCCAACAAACTCACAGCTCCTAATAGTTCCACAACCTTTGGGGCATATTTTCTTTCAAACCACCACAATCAGTATGGTTTGGTTGAACAGGATAAGAATTATAGGTTATTTTCTCCTAAAATCTCTCCAACAAATCAGAAATCATCAGTTCTTTGATTTTCTTATTTTTCTAGGAGAAAATTTTTATTGTGTTATAGCACCAAATTTTATTTTTTGTAGCTTTTTTAATTTTAAAAGGTTTTTTTCTATATCTACCACTGCTCTCCCTCCCAGTCCTTTCCACTCCCCCCCCAGTCTCCCCTTGCCCCATCCCCCCCCAATCTATTTCCCAAAGAGGGCAAAGAGTCCCAAGGTAGGTCAGTTCAGTCTGGCATACTCAGCTGAGACAGGTCTGAGTTTTTTTTATCTCAGTATTAAGGCTGGGTTAGGTGTTCATATGTAGGAAATGGGATCTGAGATGTCAGTTCATGTACCAGGAACATAGTGTGATCCCACTACAAGAGGCTCCATAGACTGCCCATACCATCTCACAGTCTTATACCTTTGGAGTGTTTAGTTTCTTCCCCTAAAGTTTTCTCAGGAGTTGTTTCTGATTCAGTGAGCTCCCAATAGCTCTGGTCAGCCATCTCTGTGGGTCTCCTCCTCATGATCCTGGTCCTTTTGCTTATATACTCTTTCTTCAGCTGGACCTGGAGCTCCATCTGCTGCTTAGCTATGGATCTCTGCTTCTGCCTCTATCCATTGCTGGATGACTGTTCTGTAATGACAATTAGATTAGGGTGGTCATTTGTTTGATATAGGGGAAGTCCTATTTTGGCATCCTCTCTACTGTTGCTTAGAGTCCTAGCCAGGGACATCTTGTGAGTTCTTGGAGGTTTCCTTATCACCAAGTGTCTCTCTAACCCCACAGTGATTTACTTCATCAAGATAATCATTTCTTTGTTCTCCCTCTCTGTTGCTCCTCTCACTCAGCTATCTCCTTCTGCCGTGATTTGTTCCCATCTCCCCTTGCTCACTCTCTGTTATGATCTCAATTACTCAGGAGATCTTCTCTATTTCCCCTTTCCAAGGGATTTCTGGGTGTCTCTCTTAAGTCCCTTCTGTTACCTAGCTTTTCATTGGTTGTGGTTTGCAGCGGGGATATTCTTTGCTACCTAGATGCCCCTCAACCGAAGAATGAATTAACAAATTTTGGTACATTTACACAATGAAGTACTACTTAGCAGAAAAAAAAATAATGACATCCTAAAAATTGCAGGCAAATAAATAAATTTGGAGAATATCCTTCTGAGCAAGGTATCACAAGCCCAGAAAGGTAGGAATGGTATGTACTCACTCATAAGTGGATGTTAGAGAGATTTTATTTTTTAACTTCTACATTCATATTTAGGGTGAAAGCACAGAAGGGTTTTAGGAAAAAAAGTGGGGAAAATCATTGATAACAATAAGATTCTATTAGGCTTTGTTAATTTACTATCAAATTAAATCCTTTTAATTATAGTGGTTTTAATATCTAATTAACTGTGGACTCCTAAATGTTTCTATCTTCTGATACCTGTCGCTTCAATGCCCCAGATTTACCAGTTCAATTCAGCTCATTGTGGATTGTAACCAAGTACTATTAATTACCTTGAAACTTACAAATGCAATAAACTCAGTGACATTGACTCTACCATTCTGCCACTCACCTCTTTTCATCAGCCTTGCAATGCTGTTGGATTTGGGTTAAATCGTTTGGAATATAAAGCTTCTGGAGGTTTCAAGAAGCACATCACAACAATTTCACTTTAAGTGTTCGCCAGTGTATTCAAAACAAGCTGCAGAATACATTATTTGGCAAAGTAAAAGACGTGATGGGGATGTGTTCAGGTTTCTGTGGTCTATAATTTACTTTTAAATAGGTATAAATGACAGATAACATGATTACAAATATCAGCAGTCTTTACAATAACAACAATAAACAAGCAAACAAAAATAGTCTAAATCAGCAAAGTAATGATGGGGGCATTTATGGGGGGCAGAACTGACACTCACACACACAGACACACACAATTAATAATTTTCAAAAGTTAAACAAAAGAATGCTTGAAAATTAAAACAAAATTTTTAAATTTTTACAGTAATTGGTTTATGAAATAAGAGATTTATGCCACATAGGTGATTTGCTAATTTATTGGATACATTCCACCTGAATGTTGTGATTATTTGATTCTGTTTTCTAGTTATTTTCCTGAATATTGCATATGTGGAGACATCTTTGTGTAAGGTCTACATGATCTGTTATAAATTACCCTTAATCCAATAGAAAATCAAAACATAGTATCTATTAGGGAGTAACCATTACTTTAAGATATATTTTTTTAATTTTTTCTTAAATTTTATTTTATTTACTTTGGTGAGGATGTTGCAAGGGCATAGGGTATAGACATAGGGATGGGGAAATTAAAAGGCTATAGATGTATGATGTGAAAGACAATAAATTAAAAGGAGAAAGAAAGAAATGAAATTATGATAGTGTGGACACATAAGGTCTTTCTCCTTGTTATGTGTACCATCATGCTGCAGTTTTCATTGTTTACAATTGTTTCTTCTCTGTATAAGTGACAGAGAAGAAAGAAGTGATAGAGGAAAGGAAACAGGAGAAAGTGTTGCCAAATGAAGTCAAGTGTTCAATAGGATTTGATAAAATAATTTGTCCCTTCTCCCCAACTATATCAGTTAATATTTCAGACTGCTTGTCATCTCCCCAAATTCCTGTCTTGATCCCCTAACTTCCAAAGTGTTGGAATTTGGATATGAAGCTTTTGTAACAAACATATTTGGATGATGTTGTAAAGGTCTATCATTTACGATATTGTTAGAAAGCTATATTTTCCTTGTCTCAGTTTCTTTGTATGTTGCTATGATAAAATACCCGGACAGACTCAGCTTAAGGGAGAAAGGGTTTATTTTAGTTCACAGTACAAGGTTACAGTCTACTGGATTGGGTCAATCAAGGTGTCAGGAGCTTGAAAGAGCTTGACACCTTATCTCTACATTCAGTAGAGAACACAGAAGTCCTCAGCTTCTTTACTAAAAGCACCCAAACTCATCTGTTGAGGGAATAGTTCTGCCCCACAATTAAGTTGGCTTTTCTCACATTGGTTAATATCATCAAGGTTATGACAGCAACATGCTCAGAGGCCCATCTTCCACCTAATCCTAGAAAATTGTCAAATTAAAAATAACCACTAACCATGTACCCACCAGTGTTGTGACAGAGAGAGAAAGGGGTAATCTACAAGCCAGAAGGAATATTTCAAGGTTTCAGAACTGTGAGACAATAAATTTATGTTTTTGAATCTACCAGTCCATTGGATTTTATTATACAATTTCCAAATTATCAAGGTAGGTAATTGCAGAGAGGAATGATGGCTCCTGAGGTAAAAGAAACTGCTCTGCTAGCCTACAACATGAGTTTCATCTTCAGAAGCTTCATGGTAGAATGACAGAATTGACTCCACAAAGTTTTCCTTTGACATCTATCAGATACACATACATACATACATACACACACACACACACACACACACACACACACACACACACACACACAAACTATTATAATGGTAATAGTAGTAGCATTTTAAAGGAAAGCTAAGCATAATAATACTAAGAGTTCTAGTGGAAAATAATGTTTATAATCATTGTGGGGCATAAATTAAAATCACTAATGATGGTTATAGTGGCTAATAGAAACCTTTGATATTCCAATATATAAGACTTCACAGTCTGTCTTCATGATTTCAGTGGTGATAGTTTTACTTGGGATTTTGTTTTTGAAGGAATTTCAATTTGAGCTTTCTAGATTGAAGGAAGTTCAGAAAAAGCAATTTATAGAACAACTTTTATTCTTATAATAACACTTTGTCAACAAGTGTGAAAATATGCCTGATACCATTCTGAGCACTAAATATAGGCAGTGAGCACACGAAGCTCATATCTCTCTCATACTGAGTTTACATTAGGAATGGAATAGGCAAACAATGAACTGAAAATGGTTGTCTACATAGTATAATAGTGCATACCAGTAAGTAGCATAGATAGGGCAGCTAGTCTAAGTGTGGTTACCAGCCAATGCAAAGCAAAAATTCCATTACACCAAAAGCTGAAGGAACTTGAGGGAGAGTGACACAGATGTGGCAGGAGAGAGTTCCAGACATAGCAACAGCAAAGGAAGGGATTGCAGATGACAGTATATTTGCATGTAATCAGTCATTATTTAACATGTGCACTCTCAGAGAATGATATCACTTGTTTTGTTGTGTAAACATCAGAGTATACTGACACAAGACATTGTCTACTTTACTACTTCACATTTGAACACAATCACATTATTTGTGACTGTGAATTATATATATGCACACACATAGATACATAAATATGTGCACAATGCACATCAGTATACATAGGTAGCTTTATGTTTTATAGCTAAAAACATCACATTAAATAAAGTATGAAGATAAGGACATAATACAGAGACATATTAAACAGGAGATAAATGAGGCTGCTGCAAGCATATGATTTTGTTTAAAAAGAGATTGTTTATGTCAAATATACATATACATAAAAGCATATATAATATATATTATATAATATAAATATATTTATTTTATATATAAAACTTAGTTTCTTTTGAAATTTATTTGTAACTTAGAATATATGCTGTTTTATATATACATACATATATAAGTTATATATTTACTAGATTATATGCCTTACTGTGTATATATATATATAAATATATGTGTGTGTATACACAATAAGTTATATATTCTAGTAAACCTATAAACTGAGAAGAGTCACATTATTGTGATGAACATTATTAAGATTGTTCTGTCTGGCAATGGTTGTTTCTGCCATATTTTTATCCATCTGTAAACTCAGTGAACATGTTTCCACAGCAGCACCACTAACATGAGTCATGTATGTTCTATGTTATTTTATAGGAGGTTTTGCTTCAATATAGTCTAAAGAGACCATCAGAGTACATGTTTCACAGTTCACATAAACATAGTCTAAGCATTTGATTGTACCTGGAAACAGATCAAGAGTTCAGTACGGCTGGAGCTGAGCAAGGAGCAGAAAGTGAGAGAAAGATAAGTAGGTTTACATGTGGTGAGAGAGAAAGTGTTTATAAAATGGGCAATGTTAATGCATTGAATTTTCAAAGTAATGTTAATGAACCAAACCAAGTTTTAATTACAGGATTCAGCTAATTTCTGTACCCTTTTGCAAGTAAAATGAGAATTCTTACATTTGCATGCTGACAGTTTTTTAACAGATGGTTTTTGTGTTAACCTGAAACTCAGGATCCAGATGCTTTGTTTTTAAATAGACAGGAACGTGCTATCTGAGCAAAACCTTTGAGCTCCAATCTTTTTGATGAGGCAAGGTAAGCCAGAGTTTACATTTGAGGCCAAAACCATTCTCTTGGAGGGTGAGGGTGGCATTCTCAATCTGTACAGTTTTTTGGATTGGGTTGAAATGAGATGAAGCAAGAATATACTTTAGTAAGCACAGTCAATAGTCTGAATAAAATCAATGCTTTACCATCACTATTAGATGAAGATTTATTTTCAACCTTGGTTATTGATTTAGAACCTTTAATATTTATTCAGGGTATTACACTGTCAAGTGGTTGTTCCTGATTAACATAACTTTAAAAAAATCAGTAAACATTCTCAATGAGTATTTGAATTATTTATTATTATAATATTTTTAGAATTAAAATGTCATTGAAAATAAGCTGGGATGTTATTTGAACAGTTAATCTCAAGGAAGATGACAGCACAATGGGAGCCCTTTTGAGAGGTTTAAACACACGATTGTCTTAACAATTTTCTCTGAAATAGTTTTAAATTGTGATATTCACGGTAGGTCAGAAGCGAAGTGTCATGACTGTGGGAAAGAGTTTTGTAGGGAAGAAAGGTGGTTGATATAAGTAGGAACAATCGAATGGAAGTCAGAAACGTGGATAAAAAGATTAAAAATACGTGTATCAAATTGTCTAAACAATTTTATTAATAAGATGTATTTGTTAAAATAGCCAGAAGAATGTCTTATGGAGATTTCACTATGGATAATTTAAGTTGTTAAGAAATATATTTCACATAATGTTAGATAAAAGACATGAGATTATATAATATGATTTTTTCTATTTATTTTGGAGTAAAACACTAGAGATAAACATAGAACAAAGTTGAGGAAGAAGACAGGCTGCCCATTCTGAAATATGTCTCAAATTCAATTTTTCTCTTTAATAATATTCAACTTCAAGTTCTTGGATTTGAATGCATTTTATTCATTTAATCTATCATTTACTTCTGCATAGAATTATAATTATAAAATTTATCTTCAAAATTCAGGAAATGTGCATGAGTAGTTCCAGAATAAAGTCACAGCTTAGTTATTAGAATCTAGGACCTTTTAATATATATTACATAATTTCCTTTTTTGATGTGCTATATATATATATGTATATATATTCAATATCTCTAAAAGAGAATATGCATAATCTTTTTAAAAACTATATCTTCTTAATATGTTCCCAACCACAAACCCTGTCCTGATGTTGTTCTGACTAGCACCCTGTACACTTATTCTTGCCAAGTGTTAGAATATAGAGATTATTTTTATACTCAAAACTAGATATATAATTTATAGGGCTAAATAAAATATTAAAAATATATGGCCCATTGTTTGAAGATTACTTTGAGGGTAATGAGAATTAAACTCAGTGTAAAGATCTTTTTGAATTAGAGCTCTGTCAAATATATATACATTTATCACATGCATTTGAACGAATCATATTCTGTATGTAATCTGTACCTTCTCCTAGCTAGAATTTAGTGTTGTAGGATTATACTGAATGCTTGTTTTTATAGACAAATTCTCCCAAGTTCTGCAAGTTAACACCACTTCTGTCTCCTAATTAACTGTAGCAATAACCTATGATCTTATTCGTGTATATTTGGTATCCATGGGAATGTTAAGATTTCAAAAAAGTGACTGAAGTGCCTTCATCCTCCATCCTTCTTTCATTCTCACCTGATGCATGATGAATCCTGATGAGACAAATCAGAGGCCTTCAGTAAAGCTTGGTTCTATTTAAGCTTTCCAACACTGTTATTAAAAGGAGCCTATACTTTGCAAAAGTAGTGTGTATTCTTCATTTTGTTATTGTTGTTGTGCCCATAGGTAAGAATAGTCTAAGGGGAATAATTTTATGTATGATGAGATTTTTAGGTATAAAAGTGACAATCTTGGTTAGGAACTGTGGTCTTGGTTTCAATTTACGGAGCTGAAGAAAATATGTCTACAACTCTGTACACTTGTGACTAAAAAGGCTTCAAGTAGCCATTCTCATTTTCTTTGAAGAGTTAACATTAAATTATTAATGTTTTTATTATATTATTATATAATTATTATAAAATTATTAATATTTAATTATTATTTAAATGATACCATTAAATCTTTATCAGAGTCCAAATATTATTATGTAAGCTTCGACTTTAGTGAGAACTAGCAGATAACTGCTGCCTAAAAAGCATGATGGAAACAGGAATGAATTCAGCAGGAGCAATCTGTTTTGTAGAGATGGCTAGGAGGAGCCATGAGAATCCATGTTTCTGTTCAAAAAATGACTTTGAAAGTTCATTACTTGGCCTCACTATATACATCAATAAATACTGTTTTATTAAGAGAGAGCGCAAAGGAAATGAGGCATTACCAGAGTGCTGGCAATGTTTACAGGATACGCAACAGTAAAATGGATGCTTTCATTGAGTGGTGTCTGTGTTGTGGCATGGTGTAATTAGGTTCAGTGTCATTTCATTTTCAATTAAAATTTTCAGCTTAATTCGCTTTTCTTCAGGTTACTAACAAGGTAACTCTGAAAATATTTCAGGCTTATAAAGAGTATGTTCTTGTTCCTTTTTAGTCTTTAAGATATGATTTTATTCTTCCTAGTTATCCAATAGGAATAAAGTTCTTCCATTACTAGAGGTAAACATCCAATTTCAAGAAGACTAATTTTACTAAAAGGTTTAATAGTCAAAGACAATCGAAGGCATGTGGAATCCAGTGTTGGATTTGGACTCTGAAGTTCTGTGGGACAGTATTATAGTGTTTCAGGAAACCAAAGCTAAGGTTATTTAAGACCATTAGAAGGTTTGTTTAGCAGAAATTTGTGGTGACCATAGTGTATGCATGGGCATTAGCTGTGACCTACTGTGCTTTCTTTATCTGTAGCTGAGGCTAACCTGACTTGGGAGCTTTAAATTTTATTTTGTATGTTTCATGAATTTTAGAGAAAAAGAGAAGCTTTATTATTGTATTTTTTTAGCTTTTTTGTATAAAGTTTGATATTGATTTTCAAAAAACAATAAAATAAAAACTAAGAAAAAAAGAAAAGGATGTGAATGAGTCTGATTTTGCCTTAGATGATAAATAGCCAGGTGAATGTTAAGCTGTATTTGTTACATTTCTCATGATTGTGACAACATATTTGACAAAGCAACAAAAGAAAGATTTATTTCAGCTTATGTTTTGATAAGATACAGTCTACAGTTGTGGAAAGTCATGCTAGAATACATGGCATTGGGGATATCTCTTATCTTCTCATATATCCATGAACCAGGAGGCAAAGGGTTCAGTCTAAAAGCAGGGATGAGCATATATGTCAAGTCTTTCCTTAGTGATTGACTTCCTTTAGTTAGGATCCAACTCATAACAGTTCCACAATCTTACTGAAGAAAAAATTCTATCAGCCAGGGATCAAGTGTTCACTCATATGGGCCTGGTGGAAAAATTTCACTCAAAATCATAACAATAATCTCTCCAGAAAAAAATGTTTTTAAAGATTTATTTTAATTTTTATGTACATGTGTGTTTCTGGGGATGATATGTATACTGGTAAAGGTGGAGGATGCCTAGCGTTGGAGTTAAAAGCATTTGTGAACTGCTTGATATGGATCCTGGGAACTAAGTCTAGTCCTATGCAAGAGCAGCATGTTCTCTTAACTACTCAGGGTCTGTATCTAGAAACACAACAAAATGACACATTCTATTGCTAATATATGAGGAAAAATTTCTTGTCCCCATGTAACCATTAAAATTTGGAAAAATATTTAGCCATAAATTTATAATGTATTTTGTTTAGTTATAAAATAGAGAATAGATGACAGGGCACTTTGGAAGGGTAGGATGGGAAGAGGGAGAGAAAAATATTAAATCTGATCTCAATCTCATATTTCAGTGAACTAATGGCATAGCTAACCAAATTAACCAAATGGTGTTTGCTGGCATGTATGTTCTTAATGAGGACACATAATTATCTAGAATTGCTTAGGGCAAATATGCCTGAAAATTGTTAATGGGGCAAAGATTTCTAGTTAGTGTCTCAAGCAAAGGTGTTCAAAAGCCAACTATCTTTCCCCTTGTAGAAGTGAGATGACTACATACCTAAGGTATAAATTTCCCTTTTAGCCTAGGCTACCACATGCTTGGTCCTAGGGTGAGAGGGTATGATAGAGGCCTAAGAAATTTGCTGGTTCATCTGTACCCAGTGGTCACTTGCATTCTTGAAAAATTAGTAAGTTACAACAGGCAAGGTCTCAAATCCTCTGCAGTCTGTCCTGTATTATGAGTCCTTGGATTTTCAGATAATAGTACTCAAAGTAAGCCTTTCAATTTATTACAATGCTAGAGCTGGAGAAAACTCTAACTACATGAAGCAATCTGTCATTAGTGCTTTCCAAAGGCACCTTTTAGTTCTTCTCTGTTTATCGGGGGCATGGCAGCATAGAAAGGTAGAGGTGAGTTCAGTAGAAACTGTGTTTTAAGATGTTCCATCAACCTAAGAAAATCACTGTATGTGGCAGTGGGAGAGTGGTTTGTCAGAGATGGAATCTTGGGTATTAAGATTTTAGAGAAAGAAGATAATGTTTAAGCTGACCAGAGCAGACCATATCTAATTCTCTGATGTGTTTAGACTGTTTGATTGTTGGGGCTGAAATACTCCCCACCAACCACTGAAGCTACCACCAAGGGATACCTGCAGAAAACAATATTGAGCTCTCCTAGAGCTAAAGCTAAAAGAAAAAATCCATTATCTTAAAAGTCCCATGTGAAAGCAATGTATTTATACATACTCAAAAAGCAAAGTTTGAGTCTGGGTAGATTTCTTGTTCAAAAATTAGGAAGAAAAAAAGAAAAGGGAGAAAAATCCATATGTAATAGAAAAAAAGTACATGAATTAAAGAAACCATAAAATTCTCAGAAAAATATATTTAAAAATTTCCTCAAAGCATTTTTAACTGGAGGAACAATTACTATTTGTTCTATGTAAAATTCAACAGGACATGACCCATTCATGGAGAATAGAAAAGAAGTATTAAGTGCTATAAATGCTTCTTGCCCAGACTTTCTGGGCCTGGACCAAAGATTTATTCTCACTCAGGCCCAGTTTGCTTCAAATAATCACACACAGGCATATATTATATTTATGCTGATTAACGTTGGGCCCAGGCATACAACTAGCTCCTGCATCTGAAGTCAACCCATTTGTTCAGTCATGTGGCTCAGTACTATTTCTCAGAGAAGCATTTCAACTTCTTTCCTCTGTGTCTGCTGCTGTCTCCTCATGGAGGCTCTTTCTGGCCGCTCTCTGGCCTCTGTCTGGCATTTGTCTCTGTTCTGCCTGTACTCAGAGTTTTCTTAGCCTGGTGGCCCTGCCAACACTTCCTGCCTGCCTTTTGGCCAATCAGCTTTTACTAAACCCATAGGCAGGACAATTATTTTAAATATAACATATAATCCACTACAACAAGGTATATATTAAATAAGTGTAATGTCTATATAGGAAATGCAAATGTAATGTATAGAGCTTACAGACAAAGTGTCCAAAGATTTAAAATTTAAATAACTGATTTGATAAAGGCAGTAAAGTGGCAATCCAATAATTGCACCAAAAGGCAAGGATGAAAAAAAAAGCCCTCAGATGCGTATCAGTGAAAGGGATGTGGAAAGATAGTGATTTGAAAGACTAAGACATGTATCTATGTACATGTGCAACATTTACCTTATAGGATGAAAAAAGATACTTCCATAAACTAAGAAAAAACCCCAACCAATCCTTATATCAAAAGGAAACCTGAAAAACATCTAACAGAGGTGATTGCACATCTATATTATTATGGTGGAGAATGTTCATAGCAGTCAAGCTGTGGTGTCAATGAAAGTGGTTGTCTGTGGCTTATTGAAAAAAGAAAATATTATTCAGCTATTAAAATGAATCATATTGTTTTCAGAAAATGTGGGATGGAGATCATCTTGATAAGCAAAAATAGTATTAGTTAGAAATATTTCTATCATATGTGAGAACTTAAGAAAGCATAAAGGGCTATATATAAAGAGATGGCTCAGTGATTGGATACTTTCGCTTTTATTATTATGAAATATCTTTATTTATATATGGTAGAAAACAAATGAGATAAATATAATATTTTATGCTACTAAAATGAGTTGTCAAATAAAATACAAGGGGGTCATCTAGAGTCACCATCTTTTCAGCCATGTGCAATAAGATGGCAACACAGAATACAAAAACCCTAAAGAGGACTAAGATACTGAGATCTGCACAACGAAGGGAATTCTGGCATTTTGATTGGTGGAAATGTTCCTGTGTTCTCATAAGCATTCTTCTGAAAGGGTTGTCTTGCTTTAGTTTCTTTTCTTTTTTTATTATTTTTATTATGAACAAAGAAGTCACACTTTCTATTCCTGTATATCCTTATTCAAGGTCCCTTCCCCCTCCCGCCACCTCAGGTCATTCTCTCTTCTCCATAACTCCCCATCCCCTCCCTGGGCAGGCAGCAGACAGTCCCATGGTCCCACTGACCTAATATTGCTTAGTTCAGCCTCCACTCCTGGCAGATTCAGCTTTCTCCCCCCTCCCTCAAGAGTGATTCTTTCTGCACTTGTATAAATATCAGGTTAGGACCTTAGTACCCACATGGAAGCTCATAGCTTCCTGTAACTTAATGTCCTCTTATGGCCATTTTGGGCATTGCATTCACATGACATACAGGTGGGCAAAACATTCATACACAAAGATCTTCACAAGTCTTTAAAACAAACAAACATGCACTGGGAGAGTATGACTAGTAGCAGGGGAAACAAGTTTGGATAGAAGAGAACTTAAATGAGAAACCACCCATCACAGAACTTACATGTAACAATGAATAGAGGTAGAGACATGGATACATGGCTGAGCACTGGGCTGAGTCCCTGGTCCAGGAACTCTTGTCCTTTCTGGGGAGGGGATGGAGAGATGGGGAGGAAGGAGGCTGAAGATTGACCAGGAGGGGTCAGGAGGGGAAGGGAGTTGGAACAAGGGGATACATGGATAAAAAATGTAACTTTATTCTATAAAAATAAAAAATTAAAATAACAAAGGAAGATAGCTAAAAAATATAAGTATTTTATGTGAATGTATTAACATGTCCTGAAACTATTTTGTACAACTAATATACACTAATAAAAATTAAATATTCTAGCCATTTTGATATTGAAAATAGTTTTCTCTAGTTTATTACATTGCATTGAGATGAATAAAATTTTATATAGTTCATAGTTTTAAAGGCATCTTTATCAAAATACATTTTCTATTATAAGCATCCATATATAAGTGTTCGAATTTATACATCATATATATCTTAGATTAAAGAAGGAATGGAATGAGTATTTAACTTTAGAAATTATGAAAGGACATGGTATGTATAAATGTGTAAAAAGATGCAATATTTTTAAGAAACAGAAAAAATAATATAAAGCAGAATTTAATAATACCTCACTAACAACTCATTAACATATTTTTGAAAGTTAATTTCATGATGAAACTTAGACATGAATTTTTTTTCTGTGGGACAAGAATCAAGCTGAATCAGGAAGAAGTGGCCATATCTATAACCAAATGCCATTACTGCTCCTGTGGGCATATCTTGCTGGCAGGTTGCTTTAGCACACAAAGTATAGGACTAACTAAGATCATTGATTGCTTTTTCTTCCCTAGCAGTTTGCATAGCATTTTTTTCAGCACTAGGAAAGCTCACTATCACAGCGAGAGTTTCTTGATAATTTTAAGATTAATTTATTTGTGTTCTATAATCAAAGTATGTGGTATCTACAATAAGAAACTTATTTGTGTGGGGTCTCAAGTGACTTTTGAATCAATGACTCACATTGAAATTTTTATTAAATAGTCTAAGTTTCCTAGAAGCAACATTGTCTACCTATGCATGGTACTGTAACTCAAATGTTAGCCAAACTCCCTCCTCCTTCTTTTAACATTTTAGTTAGTGAAAAAAAAATTGCTGGATTTAGTCAGACATCCTGATATACTCTTAGTTTTTGGTTTATCTGTTCTCTATCCACTCTTCATCCCTATTTCCTTGCTCTGATTTCTTAAAACTTTAACTTTCAGTATCAATATTTTTCACTAGGCTTTATTGTTTTCATAAAGGACATTAACTAAAATTTGAGCAACTTGCTGTAGAGAGGGGAGATAGACACTAGACAGATAGGCTTAATGATTGCATTTTAATTCATCTCCTTTTGGAGCTAATTTAAAACCTTAGGAATTAGATTATTTCTTGTTCTGTTTACTTATTACCTACTCCCTTTCCAAACATATATTGTATAATATATTTCTTTTTCCATATTTCAAGAAATGAATCTCTTTGTATTTCTTATAATATGTATTTAAAGGTACTTTTTCACTCTTCTTGAATAACACTTAAGTGCATTGTCAGAGAAATTATGAAAGCTAGCTGAATTTTAATTTTTAATTCTGATATACTTACTATCTACAAATGATAGTTATCAAATTCTGTGGGATTATGCTCTTGTACACAGTAAGTATTTATCTCTCCTAGTGGTTCATTAAAATGCTGATTGGCCAGAAGGCAGACAGGGAGTACGGGTTGACCTACCAGACTAAGAAAACTTTGGGAAGAGGAAGAGAAGAGCAGAGGTGCCAGGGTGACACAGAGGAAGCTGGATGAGAATGCTATGAAAAAAGATGCTAAGCTAAGTGGCTAACCATGGGTTAGTTTAAGAGTAAGAAATAGCAAATTATATGCCTAAGCCTTAGGCCAAACAGCATGTAAGACTTTGTGCGATTATTTGAGACTGCTGGTCTGGATCCAGATCTTGGGGCTAGCCAGGTCCAGAAACATCTGACTATATTCAATTTTGTTCTGTGTCTACTTTTAAAACTGTCTTTGGTGCAGGGAACAGAATAAGCCTTGAATAAATGTTCAAGAAAGGAACAAAAAGTCTTGAGTAAATGTGTACTGTTTGGCATGGCCATTTTCATCTCCATATCCAAGGTGTTGGACCCATGCCTTCTTCTGAGGGTCAGAACCAGAGGGATGGCAAAGTATTTCTCTGTTCAGATGCAAGTGTTGACAGGGTGTGCAACAGTATGAGTAGAACACAATTATGGTCCTGGGTGTGTAAAATTACAAGTACAGCTTCCTTTTTCTGGATTTTTATAGTCCAAGATACTCAATTACAGAAAGCTCAGCATCTTTCCTTTATGCTGTACATAATGAATGGGCTGAAATTTCTGGTTGTTGTATACATGGCAAGTAGGCTCAGCTGCATAAAAAAGTGTGCACAGTTACCTGACTCCAGCTTTTCTGTGTTCCTGCTGTTTCTTCTGCATTTGTCCTTCCCTCATTCCTTTCTTGCTCCTACTTAGGTTTCTGGGACCAAGAAATGTTAGGTGTCTCTGCTTAGCTGATCAGAAATGGTAATTTATAACTATAAGGTATATTGACATTGTGTATTGAGAGCCATATCATTTTGGGGGTATTAGAATATAATTACAGTATTTCCTCTTTCCATTCCTTCAAATTCTTTCATATATTCCTTCACATGCTCTTTCAAATATGTGACCTTTTTTTACACTGTTATTTCATGCACACACACACACACACACACACACACACACACACACACACACGCACACACACACTCCTAAATATCTATTCAGTTTATATTATGTTACTTATATGTGCATTAGTAAAATCATGCTTATTGGTAGAGAATCTACAATCACTGATTTATGAAATTAGCACAGTTCCTAACAATGATCTCTAAACATTTGTCTTTATACTCACAGATGAATGTGATCTTTATCACTCATCCATAAAACTTCTTGTTGCAAAAGGTAGAGACCAATAAAAAAAACTCACAACTAATCAAACTGCAGACCTGTGGAGCCCAATTCCAAAGGATGTATCTACAAAACACTTCCACATTTAAGGTTCAGTGAATCTTTCAGAATAGGAGGTTGAAAGATTGTAAGGTTTAAAGAATCACTGAGTTTGCTGTGAGATTATGTGTCCTAGTAACATCAAAAGCTGTACCTGTAAAGTCTCACCAGCATGACTGCCCAAATATGAGCTGAATATCAACAACATTGATGGATATACCAAACTAGTCAGAAAACAGTCCAAGAGACCTCAACCATGCAAAAGGAACTTTAGACTGTAACAAAAGACTTCTCTCCCCTTAGCCCCACAGTCCAGATCTGCCACTGTCTATCTGGACCAGCAGTCCCAAAGTCCCAAAGAAATACACAGAAGCTTATATTAATTTCATCTTGTCTGACCTATGTCTCAGCCAAATTGCTAGCTAGCTCTTTCATCTTACTTCAGCTCATTTCCATTAATCTGTCCTGCCACATGGCTTGTGGTTTACCTATTTTGTTATATATTTCTTCCTGGGAGTCTGGTTCGTGTCTGACTGACTCCACCCTCATTCTCCTACCTATGTTCTGATTTCCTGCCTACTGCTCAGGTGCTCACCATAGGCAAAAACAATTCTTTTATTCCCAGCATACAGAAAGACATTCCCACATCAAGAGTCAACTGATGAAAGCTGAGAGCAGAAGTGGTCTTCTTCAGAGAAGAGCAATTGATCATTCAGTGTCAAATGATCAGCCATTGAGCATACACACATAAATACACATTGAATTTTATGTAAAATTATTTTATCACTTGTCATAATATTTCTGTTTTTTAAATTTTACTGATTTGTTGTAATACATGAAGTGTATCTTTTATTAATCTCATCTATTTGGGAATTCCCTAAAATGAGAATTTCTGAAATTTCATTTCAGATTTTTCTCAATGTTTGCATTGTCATATCAGAAGATCTGTGTTACTTGTCTTGAGAGTATCTTCTTAGGCACATGTGTAAATTATTAAGTCTCCTTATGACTTATTTCAATTAATTTATGTAAAATGTTAATAAATTGATTTGTTTATTCTCTCATATTCTGAGTGTAGCACAAATAGTTAAAACTTAAATGCACAAAATATTAATTTTAGTATAATGACACTATTTAGCTTGTGTTGCTCTGAAATTTCTTATTTCCAGTAAAAGAATCAATAGTATAATTACACTATCCCATAATTATAACCATTCAATATCTACCTCTCACAGGTATTGTAGAAGAATAACCTGTACTTTCCAATGAGTACTATTTAGTCTTGTGTGAAACAATGAGACATTCTTTTAGTTTAGAATGACAAGTCTTAGCCTTAGAGCTAAGTTTTAATAACAAAACCAAGAATTTCAAGGGGAAAATGAAATACTATTATTATTTTGGCTGTGTTAATAAGTGTATTAAATGACTTTCATTAATTACATTTAATCTACAGAAAGAAGACATTAAATAGCAAGTCCACCCCTTATGTTGTCTGAAAACTTCTGCACCTAAGCAGAATAGATTTTCTTGGATTATCAATATCTGCCAGCAGGTGCATTTACAGGGCATTCCTGAATGTTGATGGATGTAGAATATCAAAAGATGTTTTTGAATTCACTTTTTCTATCTTTCACTTTTAAATATTACCCCTGTGATATTTCATTCTTTTTAGTGATGTTAACATTGCTCACTAACTGAGCTGAATTGTGATCCCATGACAAAATCTTCCCCTCCTATTTTACTCTATTTTGAATCAATTAGTGTAGTCTCTCTCTTTCCCTCTCTTCTCTTCTTCCCTATGCCCTCTGTGAATAGCATGCATGTGTGCTGTCAAGGATCAAAGCTATCTGTTAATGTTGCGGCTTACTATTGAGCTGCACGCTTAGTCAAATGAGTATAAAATTGAGTTAGGTGTTACATGCTTTTGGTTTTTATGCTCCTGTGTTAACTTACTTTGTTCTTCATACACCTTATGATGGAAAAAATATTTAAGGGTAAGTTAGAGAATTTAAAATGAAGGGAAGTTCATAGGGAAAGAGTACTGTGGTGTGGCAACTAAGAACTGACAGAAAAATAAGGATCATACAACAAGGTTAAGGTAGTTGTGAGAAAGGCCATTTAAAACTATGAGACAATTGTGAATAAAAAAAAACTAGATTGTCAAGAAAAAGCAAATAACTATATTGTATTGTCAGAATGGGAGGTTTTAAAAGCAACATAGGGAGAATTTTAATCATACTATTTTTTGTTCTTGGCAAAGAAAATAAAGTCCAGACAGTGATATAAGGCATAAAAAGAAGTAGAACATTGTAATCAGATAAATTTTATTATTGTTACAGTTAAATCTACTATATAAATCTTGGTCACATATTTGGGGAAATCATTCCTTGTGTAGTAATAAAAGTAAGATGATGTTATTGTAAACAAACAAATATAAAACCAACCCAACTCAAAACAAAAATACACTAGAGACATAGGGGTTAACAAAGGAGTCAATAACTCTAGCCTTTAATAACATCCACAGAATTTTGGAGTGCAGAATATATAGCTTTCTATGCTGTTAGTACCCACGGCCATGTCACCTAAAGGTCTAGTGATGCTACCCAGATCTAACACTTAAATCTTAGGCTGAATCTCCTATAATGCAACATATGAATTTTTTCTACTCTGTGTCATATAATAAATACAAGTTTTCACATTAGATATGGCAACACATAAAAGTTACCATTTAAAGAAACAATATTTTCCATCTTGTGCAAAGCTGCCAGTGAAGAAGTCTTCTGGGAGACCAAGTCATGCAGGGCTATCACTCAATTCAAGCACTTAATTAGTCACCATTCCTGGAGATTTAAAAAAAACTTAGACGGGAATCGATACAGAAGACATTTAAAAGAACTAAAAAGTCAAGCAAACATGGTAAAAATAATGTCTTAAACTTTATTAGTTTTCAGGAATCATAAAGGAAGTCTTTATTGGAAAACAGATTAAAAGTCAGGAAACCAGAAAGACCCAACATTGGAGCTCTATTTTCTTATTGGTTGTGGTACCTGTTTTGAAATTTGTAGCTTCCCTCTGGGTTTTCTTTGTCATATTTGACGTAATGATCTAGTCCTTTTACTACTTCAACATAAGTAAGCAAGAATGGCGAATCAATTGCTTTCTTTTAAGTTGTTTATTTACTCTTATATTAAGCAGATATGGAGGGAGATCACCACAAAGAAAACAGAGCTACTTATTGACTTCTTCTTACCTATTTTATCTTGAGCAATCATCCTTTCCAGCCCAACTAGCTTTAATGCAATTCCTAGTTTAATGATAACAGTACAGAGGCCCAGAGAAGACAAGGAACTACATAAAGTCACTGCATTGCAAGTTAGACACATATAACTAGAACCAGTCAAGCTTAGCTTTCACATTTGCTTCTTGTTATATGAACTTCATTCTACTATGTTTATTAGAATAATAGTTGTAGTACTGTTTTATCTGTTTACATAGGTATCCTTTTCAAATAAGTTATAGAAATACCAGGCAAAGTTTCAGACACAGGATTTTTTTATTTTGCCATGATAGAAAAAATGAGCCAACTCCAATACATGTGCATCCAGCAGCTGTCATTCATAAAGAAGCCTGTTGGTGACAGGCCAACTATGTGTCACATAGCTCCACTTCAAATCTGGAAATTTAAATGCTACATATAGAAATCATGCACATGCTTGATCTAAGAAAAACACAAAGGCATCTTGCTTTTGAAACAGATGCTATGTAAACTGCAAACACTTTGTACCAGAGATGGCTTATGAATCAATTTTCTACATAATACATACTTATTAAACATGATAAAAATGAAAAAATAGTTCACTTCAGAAAGATGGCAAGGAAACAGGAAACATAAAGCATCTGCTAATCTGTCAAGTCAAGTAAGTAAAAGATACATTATCTAAAAGATAATCAACATTACAAGATGAGGAGGAAATCTTGTAAAAAGGAGTGTAGAAATGCAAATAGGTTCTGAAACTGCCACTCATCACACAAAGGGCTGGGGAGACTTTGACCCATTTTAAAGCATATTTTTACTACACAGTTATTAAGCTTGAAGTATCCATTGTATACAAATAATTGACATTTCTTTCTAAAACACTGTTTTCAAAATAGAAAGCTATCAATCTTATCCAATTCTTACACTGTCATTAATTCTCTAAGTTAACAAAAGATGGTTCAGTACAATTGAGATGCAATATCAACATGATTTTAGTTTGATTCTTATATATATCATATTTATAATAAATTTTATTCTTTGGCTTGAAAAAGAAAGAATTAAGGTATAACAATTAGGCAGTTGGATTGTCAGCTGTGTTTGAAAGTTTCTTAATATAGCTAACATATGAATGTAAAATTATTCATTTGAGTACGTTCTCAGAGAGAGGTGAAATTCTCAGATATCTCTCTTTTGAAAAGTAAGCATAAATGAATCTGCACTTTAAGATGTTTTATTTGCCTACAAATCTGGAACTTCATAACATAAGCAAAGGAATAAATTTTCTTGGACTCAAGGGTCCACATGCCATTTCTCCATGACCTTATTTTTCTAATTCAATTATAATGTCTTGGTCCAGGAAATTATAAAACAAATCTCTTTGTGAAATCAAACTAACACTTCCACGTTTATTAATATCATAATTGATTTTTAACAACCTATAAAAGATTTTGTTAGAGTTTGTGCTATATTTTCTCATATCCATATTTACCAAACCAGGTCAACAAGGAAAAATACTGGTTTGGTGAACAAAATAATACTCTATTTCTGATGATTTTCTGTCTCCACTAATTAAAATTCTTGAAGCCTGCTTCATTTTAGGTTAAAATACATTCTATACCATACATTCGCAACCACAGTCTCCCCTTCCCTCTAGTTCTCCCAGGTCTTCCTCTAAATTTTCTCTCCCCCAGATCCGTTCTCATTTTCTTTTCAGAGAAGAGCAGGCCTCCAAGAGAGGGCAGCCAAACAGGAACAGTCATATCCAAAATGTTGTATGGCACTTTAATAGTCACATATCAAGGAGATACTTCTTATTTTCATTTAATAGATAAATGAACATAGCTTGAAAGAATTTAATTAACTTAAGCAAAATCACACAGCAAATAAATGATAAAGTCAAAGTACATTCCAGGCTGTTTGTCCCTGTGTCCAAGGAACTTTCTATACTCGAGAGCCACTCATATAGAAAGTGTATTTTCTTTATTCTCTTTGAAAAGCACTTTCTCTTCCTGTTTTCTTGCATCTAACTGTTGTCAATACATTCTTTAAAACTTTTGGGCCACGTATTTTTCATGACAACATACATTTTTGTTGAAAGCTGAAAAGTCACATTGTGGAATTGGGATATGTGTGTGTGTGTGTGTGTGTGTGTGTGTGTGTGTAAGAGGCACACACAGAGAGACAGAAGGACAGACAGTAACAGAGAGAGAGAGAGAGAGACAGAGACAGAGACAGAGACAGAGACAAACACACACATACATAGATGTTTTTATATAACTAAGTGAATGTGGAATGGTTATAAGCAATATTCATCTAAATAATTTCCATTCTATCATTGAAAAACCTCTTCCCTAGGAATGTCTGTGTCTTGTACTGTGTAATTTTGCAAATGAAAAATGTGTGATATTAGGTTAGTTCTACAAATAAGTATTTTTTATTTGAAAAGCATATGTAAAACTTCATAAGTAATAAGACAAAAACTTCTAAAAGGCTCTCAGATATGGGCCTTGTGTGCTATCCCAATTAAGGTGGATTTTTTTTTCTTCTTTGGGATTTGCACTGTATAACTGATTACTAAGCACAGCATGTAAACGACTCTTAGAAACTGCAAACAGCCCATTATGGAAAATGCACCTTATTAACAAAGGTCATTTTAGAATCTCACCCTGGTAACTAATCGCGTCAAATGTACAGTACATCAATAGGTGCGTAGACTCAGAAGCAACGTTTTCCAATTAAGTGAATCAGTTTGACCTTCTGAACTATAAATAAACTGTAGCAACAGCTCCCGATTAGGCTTAAGGATTCTGACTTCCCCGCAAACAAATGCCTCAGAATTAAAGCATACTTAGAAAGTTAATCCTGTAAAGAGTCAATGAACAGATTTAGTTTCAGCATTAATGCCTGGGACCTGAGTTTCCTGGAATTTTGCACTGGAGGCAGAATGGGAATGCACTACTCTGAATAGATAAACAAGCCCTGAATTAGATTTTATTCTCCCTCAGGATAACTAATTTAACAAGAACAACTCACTTTCAAAACAGAATGAAATATTTGCTTCTCTGAATAATTGCAGGGCCTGGTTGGTTTACTGGCCCTGTATGAATACACACAATTAACTCTACTAAGTGAATTCTCGTACCACTTGTTAAGAAGAGATTTTGACTCCTGTTTGCTTTTATTTGATGGTTATTCTAGAACTGTTTAAAACCTCATTCACTCATGTTAGATCAGAAATTAAAATTTATCCAGTCCTTTCATCCAACAACCTCATGTTCCATATGCATATCTGGTATCGCTGATGCACGTTCAAGGACATGTACAGGTGAATGATTTTCCAGTCTTCATAATGACTTTCCTTAGGCCTCAAGTTCCTCATACAAGATTATGTACCTGAATAAAATAAAGATAAAACATTTTTTTAGCTCTAAAATTTCCTGAACTGTAGAAATTTATAACAACAGAAGTCTAAGAATTTTTTAATCAGCCCAGGTAGGAGTGGCTTTTTTTTTTTCTCTACAGTATCCAAGGCTACTCTTTTCAGACTTCACAGAGAGATGGATAGTAAAGTTAAATGAACTTCAGTTTATTATCTTTCCACTAACAGGAGAAATAATTAATAATTAGGGAAAGAAGAACCCTACATGGAGGTCATTTTAGAAACTTTGCGTAAGAATTTTAGTTTCTCAAGTTAACTTTGAATAGCATTGTAGACTTGTTTTTTATGGAAATGCTGGCCTTGGTCATGACTGGGCTAGTAAGGAATTGGTTCCTTCAAATGCACATAAGAACACAGGAAATTACACACTGTGGTATGTATTAGGTAGCTGCAAGAGTGACTAGTTTTCACCATTTCAGCAATGTTAGGGCAGTGGGGTGTGGATAGGGGTTATCTCCTTGAACCTTGACAGCCGAGGCATGTATATTTTATTTGGAGGAGAAGTTATGGAGAATTTGAGACTATAAAATAGACTTAGGATAAAATAGCTTTCAGTATAATTTAAATTATCTACATTATGTTAATTTGAAAACTAAGTGCTTGACTAGGTGAGTGGTGGCAAAACCAAACATATACCATTCTGGACAAAAAAAAAAAAAAAAAAAAAAAAAAAATGGTACCTTACACAACATTTTTTTCAACCTGTGCAAGTAAGAGTGAAAAGTATGTGACATAACACAGGAATAACCTTTTGACAACCCGCTGTTTTTCTGTGCTCCTGAAGCCATTCTAAATTCTCATAAAACTTTCCATCTTAAAAAAGGTGTACATTATGGGTAGATCCACACAGAAGAATCTCTTGCAACTTAATATGTCATATTTTCCAGAGGAGTTAATATTATTTAAAGTAAGAAATGGGACTAAATTCAAGTGACTGAATCCCTTTTAATCATGTACTATCTGAACCCCTGAACTATCTCTACTCAGAAAATTTTCCCAGATGCCTTTCTCATTCTCTAGCACAAAAAGGTGGCTATTATTCTTTTTTCACAGTGTCTGAAAGCACTGGATCAGTGCATGCTTTGTGAAGGTCTGTTTCTTTTGTTTACCATATGTAGAGCTTTCCCTCAGCACCTAGAATGATGCCAGATGCAGAGTAAGAACTCAATATATACTAAGTGCATGAATCCTTCTATGTCTCACTATCAAAATATATATGTATAAAAGCAAGAGAACTAGGGATATCTGGTCATGAAACATTACAGTTATCCTTTGATATCTGCATAGAAATTATTCCATATTATTCACAAAGGATATAAAAATCCAACAATGATAAAATGCTTTATAGGAAACACATAGACTTTGCACAAAAAAACCAAACTGCTTCAAATGATCTCTAGGTTACCTATAATACTTGCAATACTATAATCACCATATAAATACTATAATGAATTGTTTGGGGGCATAATGACAAGAAATTACTCTGTATATTTTCAATGTAGATACATTTTGCTTAAAATGTGATTGATTTGATCTTCAGTTATAAAAATTATGAGAATCTATGAATATGGACTACTGACTAGAATCTGGGGAGACAGACTAAAATAGAAATGGCTGCAAAAAATCAATGTGGAGAAGCTTGCCAAGTCCTTATCAAAAATGTTTTACTCTTCCTCCTTAGCCTAGCAACCAGACTACACTTCCCAGTTTCCTTTGTCCTTCGGAGTACTCATGTGTGTAGTTTTGAACCATTCAACTGTGAACTGGAATGGCAGGAACTATTCTAAGAACTTACCAGAACCTTCCACATGTTCCTCTTTAACACATAACTGCTCCTGTTTGCGTACTGGAAGATGGTCTGCCAGAATATTTAAAGCCCTTGAAAAGATTCTAGGAGGCTGGATATTAACCTATGATGTAGAAGTGCAATGGCAGAATTGGAATTGTGTATTAAATCTTACTTGGGTGAGATTACAGCAGAAAGAAGTCATGACCATAGAGTAACACAAATCATGATAATGATGTTGAAATGTGGCTGTAAACATTAATAAAAGTATTAAGCACATTCATATGACAGTTAGCATTTAGTTACATAGCAGTAAGATTATTAATGACCAAAGGCTAATATAACAATAGCTAATAAAAAGAAAATACCATCAGTGTATAAATAAACAGATTACTGTAAAGAGAATATGGTAATGTTAACTTGACATATGCCTCAAAGCATTAAAGTTTTTAGTGTTTCTATTTCTCAATAAGAGGAATTAAACAGTGGTATAAAATGTAAAACTGACTTGGACATCATCACATAAGAATTTCTCTGCCCCTCCCCCTCAATCCTTGAAATTTTAGCAATATGGGCTAAAAAGCATCATTGGTCTAGCTGATGAAGAATGGCTCCAGATCCTTGGGTACGAGTCTGGTGTTTTTGAATCACAATGAGTTTTGGTGAATTTGATCATTTATCTACATTTTTGAAGTTCTATTTAGTAAGTAACTGTTCTTGAATCAGAACATGAAACACAAAAGGTTGTCCTATCAGGACTAATCAAGAACACAGACAACTTCTGAGTTTAGCGTTCACTTGTCACAGTTGGAAGCATTAGCTTTGTCATGGCAATATTTTTTCCTCAGAGTTTTAGGATTCTCTGAGGTTTAGGGAGAGAGAATAGAAGTTTCCTGGAACTGAGGAAGAAAGTGTTTCATCTAACTTTGTCTTACAGCAAATGTCCACTAAAGAACATTAATTAGTTTGGGGACATTAAAACTCCTTTCTTGTCCTAGCTGCAGGATGCATGACTAAAGCTTACACTGTAATCAGGGAAAACAAAACACACCATACACATCTTCCTCCAAAGTCCAATCATCTTGATATGTGAATTGTTTTAGAATTCCCACTTGTGGCTGCACATCTAATGTTATCTTAGAAAATGTGCTAACAAGCTTGAATACATTGTGGTTTTTTTTTTATCACAATGAATGATTTTGAAAAATAAAACTGATGTTTCTTACTCAGAACATAATGTGAAAGCAAAACAGTGCAGAGTAAATGGCAACAGAATTTATGCAGTATGGTAAGACTGTCTTAATTTATTGTCTACATGAAACACTTTTTTCTTTCACTGTGCCATAACTACTCTTATATTCTAACACATTTTTACATAAAGTTTTTCATTTTTTAAAAGATCTTCTATACTCAAACTGATCTCTGGGGAGAAAGGCTTATATGACTCATTAACATGTGTGAAGACTTCTGACATTGCCTTCCAAAATGTAGCACATTATTAGGAATAATATTGAAGTGAAGCAATAAAATTCTAAGGAAATTTGGAACTCTGGGGAGGATCAGTGAATTGGAAATTAACTCATTATTCAGATATGTAAGAGTCTGTGGACTTACTGCAGAATATTGGCAATATTTACTATTAGGAGTTCTAAATTCATAAAACATTATAACTTTTAAAATGAGAAGATATTGAACACAGTGCCTGAAGAAGATATGACTGAGCTACTAGGTGACCCTACGCAGTATGTGCATCTGAATTTCACTGAGACTTGTTGCTAGATAGTAAAACATATAGTCTAAATTCGTCTTGTACCTTTTAGAAACTTAACTGAAGATACGGGTTTGTGCTTAGAAATATAAGCAGGGGATGTACTCACACATTAGTGGACTCTAAACAAAAAAGAAAAAAAGCAAAGCATGTCCAAGCTGTAAACCACAACCACTGAATAGCTTGGGAACTGAAGCACATTGGACTGGCACCTTGGATTCCACTCCCTTCAGAGGAACATCTGACTCAGTCTTGATGTTGGGGTGAGGAAAGTGGATCTGCCAGGAGTGGACGCTGAACTGAGCCATATTTGGACCTTGGGACCTCCTGCCAGATGGGGAGATGTGAAGAAAAGAGAGTGATTGGAAGGGGTAGGAGGGGCAATGTACCTTGAACAAGGATATACACGGATAGAAAATGTGATTTTATTCAGAATAAGAAAAAGAAAGAAAGAAAAAAGATAGAGGTTGTGCATGAAGAGTCTGTGGATGTCTAGTTCATAACTAGGATCTAATTTGAATGCTAACTTAATCAAGGTATCAATGTCATTCTTATGAATCTCAGGCCTCTCCTAATTTTAGGGATAAAATATATTTAAATGGATCTGATGGTTTTCTCCTTAATGTAGGAAGTAAGAATTTATTATAAAGACACAGGGAGAAGCAATGGCCTAAAATTAATTAATTATTTTTCCCATCCTGATTACAGTTTCTCCTCCCATCTCTTCTTCTCCTAGTCCCTCCTACAACCTCTCCTCTTCCTACCCCCACCTACTCCTCCTGCTTCTCTTTATTAGAGGTTAGACCTCCCAAGTTTTTCAACCAGCCATCAAATACCAACTTGCAGTTAGATGAGTATAAAAATCATTTCTTTCAAGCCTTGGCTGTTCTCAGAGGTGATGAAGGAAATCAACCACTATCAGTAACACCTGAGGTGATTTCTGTTGGCAGGAGTAGAGGGAGGGACAATGCATGCATACTTAAACAGAGACACTTGTTACGTTTATCCTCAGTAGCAAATACCTACATAGGTATCCATGGTGTGTAATATTTCAGGGATATATAGGAATCACTCTCAGTAGGACTCAGTGGAATGGAGTACTAATAGAAGGAGAGATTTCCGTTATAGTTATGATGTCAATATGTAGTTCTAGTAACTATGGCTGTAGTAACAGCTATGGCAATTTCATAAGCCTGAAGAGAACAGGAAGCAAACTTGAGAACTGTATAACCTATCTAGTCCATGTACTTTTCTGTCCTGTGTGTTTAAGGCTGACTGTTTTGGGATTAGGTAATGTATTACAGAACTTGTTCTAGAAGAAAAGTAACTCTCCAGCTGTTGGCAGCTACTGATTTCCTGTAGCTTTTCTTATTTCAGATTTAACAAAAATTCTCTTTTGAATTATGAAGGACAATTTATTTTGATAGTCAAGCTTATTGATAGAGTTAAACTTGAACTCCATGTATCTCTATAGAAGAATTTTACTTTTATTATCATAAAATTAAATGTAAGATTTATAGTTAATGGGATAATTATATTAATATGCACTGTCATTTTAGCAACATTTGTAATTAAATTAAAAAGACTACCACTGTAGTTTGTTTACAATATAATATTTACATTTTAATGGGTATGAATCTTACTATTAAGTAAATTTCTTTTTTTATTGCTTTTTGAAAATCAATATCAAACATTATATAAAAAAGCAAAACATTCAGAATAGATAACAAAAAACCATACATTAATAAAACATCTCTTTTTTCTAAAATACATGAAACATAAAATATAAAATCTAAAGCTCCTCAAGCCAGGTTAGACTCAGCTACAGATGAAGAAAGCACAGCAGGTCACAGCTGATGCCCACAGATGCATTACACCAACACAAGTTTCTGCTAAGCAACCCTTCTTTGAAATAAATAATAGTTACTAATTACCAATAATTACAGGATAGGTGTCATACATAAACTATTGTAACTGTCAAAGTTAATTAAAAGATAATTATTTTGGTCAATTATTGGTTAGGAATTTTGGGAGCATTATATTCTCACTATTTTGTCAGTACAGAAATCATTTATCCTTAAATTTGATGTTTTTACCAGGCCTTAATTTTTGAAATTCTGACATATAAAATAACTTCAAAGAAAAGGTATATTATTTTAACCATATATTAGGAAAATAATACTTTTATAAAGTAAAATAAAAAGCCCCAAAAGAAATGTCTAAAAGACTTTCTTCCATCATCTGAATACAGTTTTGAGGAAATATACACATTACTATAAAAAGACGAGTTCATAGCTAGTATTTCAAGTAATATAGTGGACTGATATATTGAAGAAGAATGTGAACTGAACATTTACTTCCCTGTCAAGTGGAAATAATAAATTTCTAAACCAGACAATATGCATGAAGAATTAATTATGAATACTTCAGC
>PVIH01005853.1:69572-80504 GCA_004025045.1 Sigmodon hispidus
TATTTTCTTTGTGTTCATCTTTCCCTCTGAATTTTTTTTTTCCATCCCTGTATATCCTTATTCAAGGTCTCTTCCCCCTCCCAACCCATCTGGTCACTTTTTTTTTTTCCTCTGCAACTCCCCATCCCCTCCCTGGGCAGGGAGCATACAGTCCTATGGTCCCATTGACCCATTAATGCTTAGATCAGTCTCCACCTCTTCAGCTTTAAATTCAGAAAGTGTTATCAAATCTAATGATATAAGAGACTTCACAAAAAGCAATAAATTATTAGAAACCATTAAAAGTCTAACAGTTAACAACTGCTATAAACCAAAGTATGCATTGCTTTTCAATATTGTAAATGCAAGTAGTAAAACAGGGTCATCTGAAAAATGAGAATGGAAAAACATGGCAGTATTTTTCGGACAGCCTTGGCAACATGGCGAGCATGTAAACAATGTTAAATATCTCTCCAACAGCAAACTCTGAGAAGTCACAGAGCCATTCTGAACAGGGAGAATGAAAATATTGGACAGGACTTCCTGAGTAGATTGTATTACAGTTTATTTTTTGCCAAGGAAATTACTGGTATTTGAAGAATATCCCAGAAGGCTTATATCTCATTTACTTTATTAAAAAAAAAACAATATGATAAGTTATTTCATCCAGTATTTTGGTTGGCACTATGACATATTATAGAAGGATCACATTGTGTTACTCAAGTACTTAATGAACACAAAATCAACTTCAATATAGGCATAAAACATGTGCAATGTGAAAGATACAAAAAATGCTGCCAGTGTTATTGAGGATAGATGAATGAGATGCTTTCAGAATATTTTGCAGTGTTTTACAAAGTTTTCCTACACATTCTTTAAGTTCAATTGTAAGTTATGAGGCAAAAATATTTGCTGATCTAATGCTTTAAATCTTTTATCTTGAATAGATACAGTACACTAAAATCTATGTAGAGCATAAAATCTGAACCACAATCCAAATAGGAATTACAAAGCAAATTATTAAAGTAATTATTAAATAATATTACTCTAAAACTCCTAGAAATTTGTGAATATTTATAGAAATCTAAATTCCTTAATGAACAACAGCTATTTGAAATATTTGCCTTTAACATTTGCTTCATCTGTACTAATCTCTTTAGTAAAATAAATTAGGAACAAAATTCATTTAAATAAAGACTACAAAATCATTTTAGAGATTATAAAAATCTTTGAAAACAATGTATTGATGTTAATGAAAATGCTATTTAGTTGAACATAGAACCCAATCCCTGAGAAGGGGCTGGGGAGGGGGCACAGCTTTCACAGTCCACCCAGATCCCACCTGGCATACTAGCAGTGTTATAGCACAGGAGCAGCCTAGTCCCTGGGCACACAGCTGAGAGATCAGAGGCCAAACAATGACTTCTGCTCCCTAAACCCAGGCACTGAAATGGGGTGCAGCTTCAGTGGCAGAACACAATTGGCCAAGACTATGGCTGGCATCATAGCACTACAACCTCACAAGAGCAGCTGACCCTCTGAACAGACAGCTGATTAAGAACCCTCAGACCAAAAGCCCACCAAGATCCAGCCAAGAATGAATTGAGGAAACAATGGGCAGCCACAAGTGCAAGAATTCACACAACAATATAAAAGTCAACAAGACACCATCAGAAGAAGCAAATGGTTCTATAGATTCAAGACCTGAAGATAGCAATGAAGTGGAAACATAAGGAAATGACCTTAAAAACAGCTTTATGAAATTAATTGAAGCCTTAAAAGATGATATAAAAAATACCCTTAAAAAAAGAAGAAAATACAAACAGAAAATTAGAAGAGATGAACAAATCCCTGAATGAAAATAAAGTAAACCAAGAAAGAGAAAACAAAGAGGTGAAAGAAACTTTACAGGAATTGAAAATTGAAATAGAAGAAATAAAAAAGGCGCAAACTGAGACAAAGCTGGAAATAGAAAATCTGAAAAAAAGACCCGGAACCACAGATTGAAGCACAACCAACAGAATTCAAGAGACAAATGACAGGAAATATTGATCATTGGTCATTAATATCCCTTAATATCAATGGACTCAATTCACCTATGAAAAGACACACCCTAGGACAATGGATAAAAAAACAAAAGCTATTCTTCTGCTGCATCCAAGAAACACACCTCAACATCAAAGACAGACACAGTCTCAGAGTCAGCGGTTTGAAAAAGACATTCCAATTGAATGGCCCTAGGAAATAAGCTGGAGTTGCCATTCTAATGTCTAAGAAAATAAACTTTGAATTAAAATAGATAAAAAAGACCAGAACAGACACTACATATTCATCTCAGAAAAAACTCCACCAAGATGAAATTTCAGTTCTGAATATTTATGACCCTAACACAAAGGCAACTATAATTGTAAAAGAAAACTACTAAAGTTTAAACCTCATATCAAACCTGACACACTAATAGTGGGGGACTTCAATACACCACTTTCACCCTTGGATAGGTCACCAGACAGAAACTCAACAGAGAAATAAGGGATTTTGCATAAGTTATGATCCTAATGGACTTAGTTGATATATATCAAACCCTCCACTCAAACAAAAAGGAATATTTATATTTCTGAACAGTCCATGTATCTTCTCTAAAATTGACAACATACAAGGTCATAAAGCAAATATCAACAGATACAAAAACTGGGTATAATTCCTTGTATCATATCAGATCACCATGGTCTAAAGTTAGAGTTCAACAACATCAAAGATCACAGAAAACCTACCAACTCATGGAAACTAAGCATCACTCAACTGAACCACCTCTGGGACAAGGAAGAAATTAAGAAAGTAATGAAAGACTTGTAAGAAATTAATGAAAATGAATCCATGGCATGCCCAAACTTATGGGACACAATGAAAGCAGTCTTATGAGGAAAATTAATAGCTCTATATGCTTACATGAAAAGACTAGAGAAATCCCACTGAGGAGAAATGTCAGCACAGCTAAAAGCCATAAAATAATCAGAAGAAAACTCACCTAAAAGGAATAGGTGGCAGAAAATAATCAAACTTAGAGCTGAAATCAAAACAATTGAAACAAAAAGAACAATACAAAGAATCAAAGAATCAAAAGATTGGTTCTTTGAGAAAGTCAACAAGATAGATAAATCCTTATCCAAACTAACCCTAAAGCAGGGAGTATCCAAATTAGCAAAATCAGAAATGAAAAGGGGGACATAACAACAGACCCCCAGGAAATTCAGAGAATTAATTATAAGGTCATACTATGAAAACCTATAATCTACAAAAATAGAAAACCTAGAAGAAATGGACAGCTTTCTGGACAGGTACTATTTTACTAAAATTAAATCAAGATCTGATTAAAGAAATAAATAGACCTATAACACCAAAGGAAATTGAAGCTGTCAATAAATAAAGCCCAGGTTCAGATGGTTTCAGTGCAGAATTCTATTAGACATTCAAAGAAGAGCTAATGCCAATGCTCCTTAAACTATTCCATATAGGAGAAACTGAAGGAATATTGCCAAACTCTTTTTATAAGGCCACAATAACCCTGATACCCAAGCCACTCAAAGACACAACAAAGAAAGAGAATTACAGACCAATTTCCCTCATGAATATTGATGCAAATATTCTCAACAAAATTCTGGCAAACCAAATCCAACAATATATAAAAAATGTCATTTACCATGATCAAGTAGGCTTCATCCCAGAACTGCAGGGATGGTTTAACATATGGAAAACTGAAAATGTCATCTATCATATAAACAAATTGAAAGAAAAAATGATTATCTCCTTAGATAGCCTTTGACAAATTCCAACACTCCTTTATGATAAAATTCCTAGAGAGATCAGGAATACAAGAAAAATACTTACATATAATATAAGCAATTTATAAAAAGATGATGGCAAACATCAAACTAAACGAAGAAAAACTAAAAGCAATCCTACTAAAATTAGAAACTAGATAAGGCTGTCCCCTCTCCCCTTTCTATTCAACATAGTTCTTGAAGTTTTAGCTAAAGCAATAAGAGAACGAAATGAGATTAAAGGTATACAAATTGGAAAAGAAGTGAAACTATCTCTATTAGCAGATGATATGATTGTATATGTAAGAGACCCACAAAATTCTACCAGGGAACTACTACAGCTGATAAACACATTCAGCAATGTAGCAGGATACGAGTTAACTCAAAGAAATAAGTAACCATCCTACACATTAAAGATAAAAAGGCTGAAAAAGAAATAAGGAAAACATCACCTTTTATAATAGCTGCAAATAGCATTAAATACCTTGGTGTAACTATAACCAAAGAAGTAACAGATGTGTTTGACAAAAATTTTAAATCACCGAAGAAAGAAAATGAAGGGGCTATCAGAAAATGGAAAGATCTCCCATGTTCCTGGGATGAACCAGGTTCAACATAGTGAAAATGGCTATCTTACCAAAAGCAGTCTACAGATTCAATGCAATTCCTATCAAAATCCCAACAGAATTTTTTACAGACCTTGAAGGAACAATATTCAATTTCATTTGGAATAACAGCAAAGCCAGGATTGCCAAAACAATTTTGCTCAACAAAAGAACCTCAGGAGACATCACCATCCCTGACTTCAAATTATACTATAGAGTCACAGTAATAAAATCAGCAGGGTACTGGCATACAAACAGATTTGTGGATCAATAAAATCAAATTGAAGACCCTGACATTTACCAAAACATCTTTAAACACCTGATTTTTGACAAAGAGGCCAAAAATATTCAAAGGAAGAGAGTATCTTCAAAATATGGTGTTGGCATTACTGATAGAGTGTAGAAAAATGCAACAGATCCAAACCTATGCACAAAACTCAAATCCAAGTGGATCAAAGACATCAGCATAAACCCAGCTGCACTGAACCTGATAGAGAAGAAAATAGGAAATACCCTCAAATGCCTTGGCACAGGTGACCACTTCCTAAATATAACACCAGTAGTACAAACACTAAGAACAACAATCAATTATTGGGATCTTCTAAAACTGAGAAGCTTCAGTAAGGTCAAGGACACAGTCAATAAGACAAAATGACAGCCTAGAGAATGTGACAAGTTTTTACTAACCCTATGAATGACAGAGCATTGATCTCTAAAATATATAGAGAACTCAGGAAACTAGAGCCCAAAACTCTAAATAAACCCAATCAAAAAATGGGGTTCAGACTTAAAAACAGAATTCTCTGCAGAATTACAAATGCCTGGAAGGCACTTGAAAAAATATTCAACATCTTTAGCCATTGGAGAAATGCAAATCAAAACAACTTTGAGATACCACCTTACACCTGTCAGAATGGCTAAGATTAAAAACAGATGACAGCCTATGTTGGAGAGGATAAAAAGTGAGGGGAATGTAATCTTGTTCAGACACTCTGGAATGCAGTATGGCAGTTTCTCAAAAAACTGGGAATCAATCTCCCCAAAGATTCAACAATACCACCATAGAAGTGGATAGAAAATCAGAGGCAGCCAGGCAAGTAGAAGGGTGGAGTTAAGTTAGTCGCCCTCCGACCCCAAAGAGGACCAGACATGTAGAGGTACCAGCCAGCCACGGGCTGGGAGCCACGTGGTGGGCAAATCAATAGAGATGGGTTAAATTGAAATAAAAGAGCTAGCTAATAATGTGCTTAAGACATGGGCCAACAGTAAAAAGTATATAAGTGTCTGATTTATTTCTTTGGGGGACAAAAGCCGTGGCACGCGCCAGGTCACAAACCTCCTGGACTCAAAACGGGTCCGGGAAAACTTTTTACAACATACCACTCTTAGATAAATACCCTAAAGATGCACACTCGCACCCCAAAAGCATTAGCTCAACTATGTTCATGGCAGCATTATTCATAATACAAGAACCTGGAAATAACCTAGATGCCCCTCAACTAAAGAATGGATTAATAAACTGCGGTACATCTACGCAATGGAGTACTATTCAGCAGTAAGAAAAAAATGATATCCTAAAGTTCACTGGCAAATGGATGAATTTGGAGAATATCCTCCTGAGTGAGGTATCACAAACCCAGGAAGATAAGCAGGGGATGTACTCACACATTAGTGAACTTTAAACAAAGAAATGTCATTGTATACAAGAGCTCAAGGCTAGATAGAACATGTTAAGTGACACAGTGCTTCACTTCTGCATTGACGGTCTCTGGCAGGGGTGTGGGTGAGGAAGTATTCGTTTTCTTTAAGGGTCTGGCCACACAGAGTTTAATTATGCTCCAGTAAGTAAATGAGCAAAGTAAATGGGCTTTTTTTGTAAATGGGGAGATCATAGAGTGCTTATGAAACTGAGAGGACTGATAACTGAGTTTGATGGGGTGCATGATGTAGAATCACCAAATAATAAATTTTAAAAAAGGAAAAAGATACAAAAAGAAGCAAATGTTATCAATCTCATACTTTGCAATCTACCTTCAAAGGTAAGTACAAAGTTTCTTTTCCTCACCAAATGCAATATTTTTATTAAAAATGCTATGTTAAAAGCAAGATTTATATGGCTTGTTTTATTAATGTATCGGTATAAAAGTGCTTGTAATAAGACTTCTATTCTTAAAGAACTAAAATGGTGCAATTTTATAAAAATTAGTAGTCTTATATTTTTTGCAATATATTCAGAGAAAAGTTCTGTCTACATTTTAAAAGCACTTTTATAATCTTCTAAGTATACTATTGGGGAAGAAAGGAACTAGACTCATAACTATGTATTAATGAGGATGACCTGAAGAAACAGGAACTTTCTTTATGTGACTAGCCATTGTCAAAGAGAATGATGCCTGACAGTGAAGAGGGAAGACTGTCCCCAAAGATGAAAGGAATAATTGGATTCTAAAAGGCACATTTATATTACTATTGATCTGTGATTAAATTCCTTTTGGGGGACAACTTGCAGATGGTATATTAAGGTAGTTTGTAGGAACTGTACAGACTAAGATAAATGCCAGAAAGGGGATAGGAGATTATAATTCCAATTTCCACCATGGTAATTTGGTTCTACAGAAAACAACATTACCAAATAGATTTATTGCCAGTTGTGAGTGTTCAAACATCAATGATAGATGGCTTGATTTCACACTGGAGAGCGAATTTTAGCACTGAAACAAGAGCTTGCCTTTCCCATTTTATAACAAATGCTCTATGTTTTATAGCAATGATTGCATTGAGAGGGTGTAGAGTTGTTTGTATTTGCAAATTATACAAACCAAGAAGGAAACAAAAATGCTGCACAGTGAAAAGCAAATGCCATTCTTTATAAATATTAACAGATAAAATATAAACCTATGCATGTTCTTAAAACAGAAAATCGGTCTGAAATATAGTTTTCAGATACCTTGGGACCCAATGCATGTGGTTTTCATGTGGTTTTTCGTGAATCTACTACCTTCGAGGCACATTATTTCAAATTAGGTGATGTCCTGTCTACTTTCAAGTAGATTGAGGAGGAGAGGGTAGAGTTGGGAACAGAAATTTAGGCAAAGTGAATAACTAGTTTTAAAAAAAGGTAAATGTTTATAAGTCATGTCATGCTCATCGACTCTTATATTTAAAAAAACCATCAGGGTGAAATCTCAATGTTCCTAGTAGACACAGTCCCTCTATGAATATAGTGTTAATGGATACAATTGTGGGGAAACTATTCTCTAATTGCATAAATATATATATGTTTCATAGCCATAAGTGCCAAAATAGGCTTCTAATATTCCCATCAAAGTCTTCAATGCAAAGTAAGATTTTGTTTTTGATAACTAGAGACAGCAATGTGTACTTGTTAAGACAATGCTTACCACATATAAGCTACTACAAACTATTATTGAAACTATAACTGAATATAAATGAAGTACTTATCAACATATAGGGGACCCTCATTATTTACCAAGCACACCAATTATCCTTAACTTGACGATATTTTTCTTTTGTTGGGGAAATGAAACTTGAGGGGTTGAGAGCACTTTCCTTGGCGTGAGCAGAGAAAAGATTCTAGCTAAGTAACTGACTGCTGAGTTAGCATCAAACACTAACCTTTAGCTAATACAAAGCCCACCATGGTATCTACTCCAAATATTGCAATTTTATGCTAATGTGTCTGTGAAATAAAATATTTTAAATGTATGAGTTAACTGGGAAGGCAAATATGAAATAATATTTTTAAATTTTTTAATACCTTTATTGTTAATATTTTATTGTGCAGACATGGCACACTTCTAAATATATTACATCAGACTAAATATGTGTGTTACATGTGAAATAAAAGATTGCCCTATGACTTTTCAAATAGAACAATAGTACTTATTAAAGATTATTACAACATAATATTCAAAAGTCTTTGAAAGACAAAAACAAACATATTCTATCTGAAACTATTGTGTTTACAACATTTTTGCTTATTTTCAGGCTGAAAGCATTACACCAAATCCTCAAATATTATGCATAAACTTCCTCTGCAGCAGCTGTGGCTATGAAATAGGAATAATAATGTTTTCTCTTTTCTTACCTTGATGGGTTGTTTATGAGGATCAAATGAGAATGTGGAAGCACTTTGGAACTGTAAAAATAACTGTGGAAATCTAGGAAAATTCTAAAATGAATAATGAATGTGTGAACTCAATCATGAAGGTATTTTCATTTTCTTTAATGATATTATCCAAAGATATAATAAGATGTGGAAACTCAGGCTATCTCCTAGGGCATAGAAAATAATATTTTGGAGCTATTATCTTAAAATTGTAGGTAAATCTAAGTGAAATAAATATTCAAATATTAAAATACTATCAATAAATATGCTGCATAAATTTAAATATACTGATTATTTACCTTCAATATCATGAAAATATCTAAAAGCATAGCCTTCAGGATATAGTGTCAATTTCTTGTTAAGACTGCAGATATTATATCCACTCATGTCTTTTCGATTCAAATCACAGCTGTAGTTCATAAATTTGAACAAGTTACATGCATTTTCTAAGCAATTTAATTTATTATTTGTAAAATAAAAAAAATACCTCTCAGGTTTTTTGAAAGAATCATAAATAGCACCAACAGGAAATTCATAAAAACCAAAGAACTCACTAGACACAAACACACACACGCACACACACACACACACACACACACACACACACACACACACACACCCTTACCACATGGGTGGCATGGGAACATCAGAGAGAGAGAGAGAGAGAGAGAGAGAGAGAGAGAGAGAGATAGGGAACTTTACTTATAGTTCTATTCTATGAAGTTTCTCTCTTGATTATATGTCACTGTATCTCCTTTGCTCAAGCAATAGACTATTTTTTATTTAAGCAGTAATAACTTTTACTATAGAGTCCTGGCTGGCTTCGAATGGAAACTCCTCAATTCTCCCACCTCTGCCTGTCAAACGAGGATTGTAAGAATATCCCGTCAGATAGCACTTTCTCATACACTTTATTAGACAAATCTTTGACATACATATTTTTTTCTGTTCACAATTTGTGTTGAAACTTTAGCTAGAGCCATATATAAAATATAAATTATAATAGGTTGAAATAAAGACTATTTTTTTTCTTTTAGAAATGAACACTAGGATTACTATATTCTAGAAAGACCTACTCCAGGCTTCAGTGTTGAACTTCTATGTTTTGCCATTTGTCATCTGGCTTTGGGAGAAGAAATGTATATCGCCCTGCCTGTCACTTTGAACCACTTAGATATATGATAGTATATTATAGATAATCTTTTTTGTACAGTGAGAAGATGTGTCTTTGCCTAAAATGCTTTTTGATTTGGTTTAATAAAGAGCTGAATGGTCAATAGCTAGACACAAGAGAATAGGTAGGACCTTCAGGGAAAGAGAGGAACCCTGTGAGGAGGAGAGGAGGTTTAGGAAGCTAGACATGGAGCAAGGCAGTCATACAAAATGGAGAAAAAGTAGAGAGCCCTGTAGTAAAACTAGATTAATATACATGGATTAATTTAACTTATAAGAGCTATTTGGGTGATGGGGGCATCTTTCTGTAGGTTGTGAATATGCTTTATTTTCATTTGTTAATAAACTGTTTTGTGTTGTAGTAGGTTTCCTGGGCCTGTTTGAACCCAGTGGTTTGGACCTTGCCCATGGAGGCTTTTGTCCCCCAAAGAAATGAATCAGACACTTACATTAACTTCATACTGTTTGGCCTCTGTCTCAAGCACATTACTAGCTAGCTCTTTCATCTTAATTCAACCCATTTCTTGTAATCTACTTGCCATGTGTCCCAGCCTATGGCTCACCTGGATTCGGATGGTAACTGACTAACTCCTCCCTCCTTCTACCTGTCTGTCCTCTGATTCTCCACCCACTTCTACGGTGCTCTTCTTAGGCCAAACCAGTTACTTTATGTACATCATACAGAGAGCATTTCCACCACAGTTTTGGCTATGGCAAGCAGCTTAGAGGCAGGTGGGAATTCTAAACAGAGATTAAGATGAAGGAGTGCAGAGTCAGGGAGAGAAACTGCAAGCTGCCACCCAGAAAGCAAAATGTTATGGAAACAGGCAAAGCCACAGAACACGTGGCAATACAATAGAGTAATAGAAATGGGTTGAGTTATAACTTAAGCGCTAGTTGGTAATGAACCTGAGCCATAGGTCAAACAGTTAGTAATTAATATAAGCCTCTGAAAATAATTTTATAAGTGGCTGTGGAACCTCAAGTGGGAAAGATTAGTCCAGACTTTGGGACTGGACAGGTCAGAAAGCTTCTGGGTACAAATGATGCCCACAGTCAGGCAATGAAAAGTTTATCAAAGATTCTGAAGGCAAAGAAATGGAGCCACACTGGGATTCCTAGTCTCACTGTCTCAGGTCAGCAGCAGCACAGAGACTCCCCACAGCTGCTTCAGAGATGTAGCTGTCCACCAGAGGCCATGAGCTAAGCAGGGTGGCTGATTCCCAAA